>WITN01000554.1:0-59413 GCA_015025155.1 Lactarius quietus
GCCATCCTGTCACCCTGCCACTGTTGCCCTGTCACCATCACTGTCACCCTTTCACCCTTGCCTTCATCCTCTCACCCTTGCCCTCACCTCTCATTCTCACCTTCACTGATATTCTCACCCTCTCACACACCCTTACACCCTGTCCTTCTTACCATTGCTGTCACATCTTCACTGAGACTGTCATGCTTACCTGAGGGTGAAGCAGATGGAGGGGATGAAAAAGACAGAAAGGGTGAAGAAGGGGATGAGAGGAAGGTGAGGAAAGGGGAAAGCAAACAAGGACAGAGTGAACAGTAGAAAAGGATGAATAAGAGCAAGAGGGGGATGAGAACAAGGGAGAATGAGAATGAGGGGGTGAGGATGGGAAAAGGAGTGGGAAAAAAGACAAAGAGGATGAAGAAAGATGCAAGGGTGAAGAAGAAGCAAGGGTGAAGAAGATGGGGACAGCAGGGGTAAAGAATACAGAGAGGGTGAACAAGAGTATGTGTGAGTATGAGAAAATGAGGGTGAACACGAGAGTGGAAGATGAAGATGAAGAGGATGAAGAAGACAAGGGTAAAGAAATGGAGAGGGTGAAGAAGAGGGCAAGGATGAAGTCCATGGAAAGGTCAAAGAAGAAGGTGAGGGTAATAAATACAGAGGATAAAAAAGAGGAAATGTGTGAAGGAGAAGGAGAAGGAGAAGGAGAAGGAGAAGGAGAAGGAGAAGGAGAAGGAGAAGGAGAAGGAGAAGGAGAAGGAAAGGAGAAGGAGAAGGAGAAGGAGAAGGATGAATAAGAGAGTACAAGAAAGAAGACAAAGATGACGAAAAATAAGGCAAGGGTGAAATGGATGAAGGAAGTGAAGAAGATGGTGACTGTGAAGAAGAGAGGAAGGGCAAAGAGATGATAAGGGTGAAGAAATGGAGGGGAGAGTGAGCACAAGAAGGAGAGGGGGAATAAGGGTAAGGGGAGGGTGAATAAGGGAGATGATGAAGATGGTGAGGGTGAGAAGACAGAAATGGTGAGAAGAAGGAGGGTGAAGAAGAGGGTGAGGGTGAAGAGAGTGATGGAGAATAAGAGACTCCCCCACTCCCTCTCCAGTTTATCCTCCCTCTCCCCATCACCCCTCCCATCACCCACCCACCTTCTACACATCCACCTCTGTACTTGTCACCCTCCCACTCACTCACCCTCACTCACCACCTTCCCATCCCCCCCCCTCCCCCTCCCCCTCCCCTCCCCCTTCACCCTCACCCTCTGTCTCCCCTCCCACTCACTCTCACCCCTTGTCTTCCCTCCCCCCTCATCCTCATCCTCACACACCATCTCCCCTTCACACACTGTCACACCATCTCCCCTCCACACACTGTCTCCCCTTCACACATCATCTCCCCCTCACACACCATCTCCCCCTCACACACCATCCTCCCCTCACACACCATCTCCCCCTCACACACCATCTCCCCTCACACACCATCTCCCCCTCACACACTGTCTCACCCTCACCCTCCATCACCCCCTCCCCCCTCCCCCTCACCCTCCTCACCCCTTCCCCCTCACCCTCCTCACCCCCCTCCCCTCACCCTCCTCACCCCCTCCCCCTCACCCTCCTCACCCCCTCCCCTCACCCTCCTCACCCCCTCCCCCTCACCCCCTCACCCCTCTCACCCCTCCCCTCACCAGGTCACCCTCACCCCTTCACCCCCTCCCCCCTCACCCTCACACTCTGTCTCCCCCTGACCCTCACACTCCATCTCCCCCTACCCCCTCACACTCCATCTCCCCTACCCCCTCACACTCCATCTCCCCCTACCCCCTCACCCTCACACACCGTCTCCCCCTCCCCCCTCCCCATCACCCCCATCACCCCCTCCCCCCTCCCCATCACCCCCATCACCCCCTCCCCCCTCCCCATCACCCCCATCACCCCCTCCCCCTCCCCATCACCCCCATCACCCCCTCCCCCCTCACCCTCACACACCATCACCCCCCGTTCACCCCCTCCCCCCTCACCCTCACACACCATCACCCCCGTTCACACTCCCCTCCCCCCTCCCCATCACCCCCATCACCCCCTCCCCCCTCACCCTCACACACCATCACCCCCGTTCACCCCCCTCCCCCTCACCCTCACACACCATCTCCCCCTCCCCCCTCACCCTCACACACCGTCTCCCCCTCCCCCCTCACCCTCACACACCGTCTCCCCCTCCCCCCTCACCCTCACACACCATCTCCCCCTCCCCCCTCACCCTCACACACCATCTCCCCCTCCCCCCTCACCCTCACACACCGTCTCCCCCTCCCCCCTCACCCTCACACACCGTCTCCCCCTCCCCCCTCACCCTCACACACCATCTCCCCCTCCCCCTCACCCTCACACACCGTCTCCCCCTCCCCCCTCACCCTCACACACCGTCTCCCCCTCCCCCTCACCCTCACACACCGTCTCCCCCTCCCCCTCACCCTCACACACCATCTCCCCCCCTCCCCCCTCACCCTCACACACCGTCTCCCCCTCCCCCCTCACCCTCACACACCATCTCCCCCTCCCCCCTCACCCTCACACACCATCTCCCCCTCCCCCCCACCCTCACACACTGTCTCCCCCTCCCCCTCCCCCTCCCCCTCACACACCATCTCCCCCTTCCCCTTCACCCTCACACACCATCTCCCCCTCCCCCCTCACCCTCACACACCGTCTCCCCCTCCCCCCTCACCCTCACACACCGTCTCCCCCTCCCCCTCACCCTCACACACCGTCTCCCCCTCCCCCCTCCCTCTCACCCCCCATCTCCCCCTCCCTCTCCATCATCCCCTCTTTATGCACACACACACACATTTTTATTGATTAGTCACAACTACAATGTTCATTATTTCTTCCCCGCCCTGCCCCACACCACTGCACCCCACCTCGCCCACCCAGCCTCACCCCATCCCACTCCGAGTCATCTGACACTCGGCTCTAGCTGGCTAAGCTGAGCTCGAGCCACTTTATTTGAGAGTGGCTCGGCTTGGCTCGTCCCGTTTTGGTCGAGCCATGCTTAGCCCAGCCGAGCCGAGTCTAGCCGAGCCGTGGCAACACTACCGGGTCTTTCTTGAATAGAAAGGAAAGGATTATCCAATCCTTTCACGTGCGTCGTCTTGGCTAGTTCCACTAGACCAATACTCCATATTCCTGGGTTTATGTGCGTGTTCCCTTGCACACTCTTGAGTTTCATGGGTAAGTCACAGACCGAGGTATAGGTTCGTGACATGTGCTACATTGGATGTGTGCCCAGCATTTCTCCTGATATGATATGCACTCCCAATTATCTCGAATGAACCCAGTGTTTCTGTGAGCCATGCTGCCAATCACCTCAAATGGGTTTCCAGCATGTCTCATTAGAGAGGTTGCTGATGATCTCAAGTGGGCAAAGCTTATATGCTCTGCCTGAATATCTTGAAATACCCAGCGTTTCTCATGAGACACACTGCTGATGATTGCAAATGGGCCCAGAATCACTCAGAAGACATGCTGCCGATGATCTCAGATGGGCCCGGCATTCCCTGATATGTACTGCCAAATATCTTAATGGGCCCATTGTTTCTCATGAGACATGTTGCTGATGTCCCTCAAATGTGCCATCATTTCTCACTAGAGAGGCTGCCGATGTAGATGCTATGCAGTCTCATTAAACCTTTGTCTATTGTTTGAGTAGTCCCTATTGGAAGTGGAAAAGATTCGCTATTACTTATCATGGCTAATAGATAGCTATATACAGTATATTACGGGCTACGGACTTTAGCAAATTCAGGGGGTGCGTCATTCTTGAGAAGTGTGGAAAATCTGGACTCTGCCTGGTTTGCCATGGAACACCACATTTCACTTTGCCTGGCAGCCCATGCAGCATGCCCTGGCTGTGATTGAAAATCAATGGCCTCCTTTTTCGCACGCCAAACCTGCTCTTGGTGCGTAAAGAACCTGATGGCAGAACCCATTTCAATCTGGAGACACTGAAGTTCTTCAATCCATCGCGCCTTCTGAGCTTTTGCACAAAGCCAATGCACCTGATAGACTGAACCAAATTGAGTGTATACAAACTGAACAGAGATGCACGTACAGTCTTCCATCCATTCCCCAACATCTGTATCCCGCTGAACTTCCATTGTCCAAAACCAAGGCAAGGACTTGTTCCTTTGTCCGCGTACATGAGGCGCAATTATACTTGTCTTGACACTCAAGTCTTGTCGCTTCAAGACTTTGTACCGATCAAGGAGATTGGCATCGGATCCGAGGTCCACCATCACCTGCCGTGCATTATACACCCGAGCGTGATGCTGAACTGTTGATTCAAGGCATGAATTTCTGCCCAGGCACGCGTTTTTAGCCTCTGTGTGCGTGCAGGGTGAACCTCGTGTCTGAATAAAGAAGACTTGTATCCCAGGGCAATTCAGATGTGATGCAGAGAATCGTTCATCTGGCCCTCCCTCAGATGGAGTTCGGCCTTTGCCAGATCTTCGGCAGCATTTATATTACGCCAATGTCATCCAAATCGCAAGGGAAGACACAAAGGGATGTGTTCTGCATCTGTGGTGGCATCAGCAGTTGGTTGAAATTGATTATCTTCTTCGGCATATGAAGGATACTCGTCATCGCTTTCTCCTCCGCTCATGTTATCAAAATCTGTGTCAATATATGATCCTTTTACCGGAGTGCTGTCCAAGGAGTCATCCAGGATAATACCAGCCGCTTGCTTTTGGAATGCGTCAACTCTTTCTTGAAGGTGTGCTCACCTTGAAGAAATATCCATCCTCTGGTCTGGAGTTGGATGGGATCCCATCCTTCTCACTAGTGCTTGAAGTGATAGCCTATGTTTTGTAAGTCGTGATCAGAAATATGACTGTGGAAGCTGCCAAAAGTCTTACTGCATCTCTTGAATCTTCAATCCATTGCCGATCCATGCTGCATGTCCCTTATGGCCAGAGGTGTCTATCTCCTTCTTGGTCAATTCGAGAAGTATTTCTGTGCGGATGGTACTGAAAACCTCTGTTATTAAAAGAATATCTTAGAATGATCTGACTCACATTGTTTTGTCTTGATATCATAGATATCCATAACTTTCACATCACGATGTCGCTCCCTTTGCCATTCTCCTCTTCGGCAGTCCAAATCTGAATGGATTCCGGTTTGCAGATGCATTGATAGACTCGAATGCTGCCGCACTCTGTGTGGCTCCCAAAAGTGCCTTTCGGTAACGTTTAGACACAGCATTCACTACATACCCATGTAAGCATAGTTGCTATATCTTTAGGAACAAACTTGCCTAGATCGATAAGCTTCTTCCAATTGGAGTCATTCATGTGGTCATCTATGACCTCACGACGATGTGACGTCACATTCCCCTTGTACTTCTGGTGATCTCATTCAGTGGGGCCCAAAGAGTTTCAATGGTTTTGCCATCTATTTGCCATCCACCTGTGATGAAGCTGGGTGAATACCTAGCTGGACAGCTATCCTGATGCCCATGGATATGGAACAGGCCAATCGCCAGCCTGAGCTTCAGGTTATCAGGAAGTTTGAGATGGTTGCTGCTGTTCACCCTGTCTCTCATATTAACACTCCATTGGCACATGACATCATAGGAAATGAGGGCAGCCTCTATTCCTTCCATATTGAAGTTCAGGGCTTTGAATATTGAATAGTCCATGTTCTTTTGGCTTTTGGGTGGTTAATTTTCACTGACATATACCAAGATATATGAGACTCACGCTTCTCCCTTTTGAAAGTCAACAACAGAATTGGGCACAAAGGCCCCATGAATGCATGCAGTAGCACCAATACCAGTTGATTCGAGGTGTCCACCATGCTTGTTTACATTATTTACTGCATGGTGATCATGGCATGTTGACCTCTTTGTGAGAATGAGAATTAGCTCCTCCCTCAGAAACACCAAAGATAGGGCTCACCTGCCACCTCTCTAACGTGGACCTTAGGTGTAATTTGTAGGGTATTCGGCTGACCATGAATCCTGTACCTTCCGAGAGTGGAATATCTTCTCAGGATTTCTCATCTTCATGTGCTCCGCCTGGAAGTTCCCATCCATCATGAAGCCTCGCATAAAAAGTATTTCACTAAATTAATTTGTTGGCAGCTATTTCGGCAGCTATGAGGTGATGAGACACACCTATTTTCATAGTCCCTCCAATTTTTGGGGAGGTTGATTCCAGGTTGGGCACACAAAGCACAGAATAACACCATTGATCCTGGCTGCTGTTCTTCATTTTCCCAATACCCGAAACCAAAGCGTTTTCGAGAAATGAGGGCTCTCCATTGTTGGCAGACCCTTAGCAGCTCCTGATATGGTTCTGAGTCTTAGTGTCAGTCTACCATCGACAGATATACTGAGTACTCTCACCGGCACCATATTTGGAAACTCCTGTTTGTTAACCTCCGCACATGGCTGAAAAACTGGCTTGGGGTTGTCTTGCATTCAAGATTGTCTAAATGAAAGTCTTCAAGGAACGGAAAGTGAATGCTGTCTTTGGTTATGAAATGTAGCCAGAAAGAGTCCTGACATCATCAACTGCACATCATGCTCAGGAGCTTCCACGCAACAGCACCAACTGACACCAATCTCATGGACACCAGACCTATCAACAACAGTCAAGATAGGATTTCCCTCTCTATCATGACACCCAGGTTTTGAGCTGCTGAAGCTGAGGTTGGCAGCTGCACCATGCTCATCACAGTTGCCAAGTTGGACATCCTCCTCATCACAGTCCTTCGGGACTGTAGCCATTAGAATATAATTTGACGTCTAAGCTGATTGGAGGCTCACATTTTGAATTGGGCATAAATCTCCAGAGTGCCCAAGGTGCAGGCTTATTCCGACTTCCTGCAACCAAGATGGCATAAAATATTCCCCTGTCCACTTCTGAACTCTATGGAAAGGAAGCCGCTTGTGAGAGTCTTGGCAACACTGGCTGCAGAGCACAGGAGCAGGAAAGCAATCGGTGCACCTCCACTTGAATTGAGTTGACATGCAGATCTGGCACATTGTCGCAGCGGGACACCTTCACAACTGAGGAGACAATTTAAGTAAGGGTTGATCCTAGGAATAAATTCTTCCATGAAGGTTCACTGGGACTAAAAGCTGCGTCAAAGAGTTCCACTAAAAGAAAATGGGTGAACTCACTCTCCTCTGTTCAGGAATGATCGGCTCATCTATCCAGAATGTCTCATCGACATCCATGGATGGGTGCACGTCATGCACAATTTCCTCATGCACATCTGCTTTCATTCCGACAGAATCTTGCCTTGACCTTCGTCGAGGTGGTGATGTGCTCACTTCTACGGCATAGTGCCTAGTTCCTCAAGCAAGTTTTCGAGTCTTCCACTCTACCACCTTAGCCTTAGATTTTCTCCCAATGATTTTGGATGCCTTGATGCCTTTTGGTGCCATTACGTGCTCTGAACGGCAGTGTTGTGTGCTATAGAATGTGTCCAAAGGATTTAGAGGTGGTGAGTTGGATAAGCACTGACAGCAGAGAATACTGGCACCGAATCAGCAGATCTGATGGACAGCTGCTAACACCATTGTCGGCAGCTTCCATGAACTGGAATCAGTAGCCAATGAAATCACTCTCAGTGTTTGAATTGTCGATTACCATCGGCAATATTTGATAGATGCATTTTCCCTAGTATAATGTCGTTTGTGAAGATACTTTCTCAGCTTTTGTCTTTCTGTAAGGTAGCAGACACTATATCTACTGAAACCTAGCCAAGAACGACCACACAACTTAAGCTGGCTCTGAGCAAACGGACTTTACCAGCCATAATGCTGCCAAAACTTCCTCACATGAATTCTGTGCAGATGTGAGGTGATAAATTCAACCATCAGCCATCATCACTTACCTTTGACCGTCCCATACAATTGCTTTGTCCAGCTTTGCACAGGTAGCAGCATACATGGGCTGCCGAACTAACTCCCTTTCCTGAACGGCACCCGCTACCAAGCGTTGTAACCCATGAAGGCGAACAGAGTCAATTGATACAGCCATGAGAGCTGCCGCCTCTGAGAGTCACTCTTGAATAAAGTCGTCGACACATTTGTGAAATTGTTCCATCCACCCGCAGGGATGGAAAAGCTGGAGTATGTCTTTCATCTCTTCAAAATATTCCCTGGCCTTTTCTTCCTCTTCAATCATCTCTGGACTGCGCAGGGGATCCACGTCTTTTGAGCATAAAATGAGTGTACATTCATAGGCCCTTCACATAAGAGTAAGAATCCGATAATAGGAGCTGGATGAACTCACCGATTATTGGAGGCCTTTGGATGAGGCAGTAGGTTCTCCATAGATGTGAGCCGACACTGATTCACATGCCGTTCTTCCAATGTTTTCTGCTCTTCTTTACTCATCCTTCGATGTCCAGGTGCTCGCTTTTGCAGAGCATATGCCCGCTGGTATGCCTGAAGTTTGACCTTGTTCCTAGTGGTTTAGCATGTTAGTCTGAGAATATTGAATGGCACACCAGTAATTCCACACCTTTGATAGTAGGACCTGCTCTCCGTCTTCGACATTGAAGGAAAAATAATGAAAAACCAATAGTTCTTTGTAGGCAGAAGTGTCGCCTTACCTACTTCATTGGCCAGTATTTTTGGGGTCCTCATGCCCTAGATATATTGGCACCTTTGGTAATTAAAATTCAGTGTCCATATCAATCGGCAGCCTTTGTAAGCATAATTCAGTGTCAATGGATGGGCCAGATGTTCCCACTGTCTACATAAACCCTGTTTCGCCTCTCAAGGTACTGGCACCAGTCTGTCAATATTTTGGGATCACTAAAATCCTTGCCCATTAGCATCTACTGTGAGTGAGATCTAGAGCCATTTTTGGCATTGATATGTATATGCCATAACAACATCTCAGCAGCCTGAACAACATAGATACATAGAGTGTAGTCCGGTCCGCGGCTGGGTCTGGTGACGTGCCTGGTGACGTGACCTGGCGTGGTGAGCGTCACCGAGGTGAGTACCCGCCGTATACATGCACCCAAGCCTTTCGATAGCACCGTTCGCACGCTTGGAATATATCGCCCGTTTCGGACGCATTGCCCCTTTCGCATCATTCGCCTGATGTGGACTTCCCTTGTGTGTCACAGCCCCCTGGAGGCCCAATGGGCGTAAGCACTCGAACCCGGCATCGCCCGAACCGCACACACGCGTAAGCATCCTAAGGCCAGTTTGGATGCTTGGCTGCTTTGATTCTTGACACTCGACTTCAGGCTCCGTAACATCTAAGGCCAGTTCGACACTGGCTGCTTGACTTCTGGCACTCGGACTTCGCCTCGCTACTCGCCGGCGTGCACCCCTGTAATTCTGCATGGCCCGATCGACGTCTTTGTTAGCTGGGCGTATGCAGGACTGTACGCAGGACTGGAAACGGCGTCGCCTGGACGCCGCTAGACCCTGGCCAATTCGAACACTTTGGCTTTTTAGGCCAGGGCCCACAGCGAGCCCTAACTCACACCTTTTTTTTGGGGGGGGCACCCCCACTTCTTGCGCTCTCTCCTCTCACTCTCTAGCACAAGGAGGGTGGACCCTGCATCCTCTCGTGCTATGCCGGCTCACATACGCTTCCACCCCTCCCCCACCCGTCTCTCTAGCGAGCTCCCGAACAGGCCTAAGCCGTCGATCACAATGACGCAAGATTTGATCGCTGTGTAGGCGCCCTCAAAAGTGCTCCCATCGGTTCTTCCTGAGGATACTCACAAGTTTCGCAAGTTTTCTTTGGCCGGCCATGCAAGTCTCAGGTACTCTCTCAGGGTGCTCTCTCGCTCGGGGTGTGCGACCGACTGAATCCCCCTCTGACCTGCTACGGTGGGGCGCCACTCATAGGCCCTTTGCGGTGCGCGCACGGCTCTCGATGTTTTGAGAAGGGCACTTACCATTTCGGGCCTACATAGCTGGACTCTTTCGAAAGCACTGTTGGTGCTTTTGAAGGGTCCGAACGAAGCACGACTCCTCTTCTCAAAGGGTTCGAGCCTTTCGCACTGTCCAATCCTGCCAAATGGTACGTTTTCCCCATCCACCCGTTCCAGCATTGCACTGAATCAGTGACGTTCGCTGCAGAGCCCACCAGCACGGTGTCAAGCACGGTGCGCCACCATTCTCTCACGTCATCCTCTGCGCTCTAATTCGCACAGGCAACCGATCGTCTCTGTAGGGACCAGTGAATACACACATACACGCAACACGTTTCAAACCTGCTCTGCGCGTGCCCCCCCTCCCCTGCCTTTTTTCTCCCACCCCCGCCTCTCCTCCCCGTTTATTTCGATCGGTGCCCCCCAAACGGACGACGAACGGGCGGGATTTTCGTGAGTGGCCTGGCCTGGCTTGTGTTGAAGCAGCGTCGCTCACCAAGGCCGTATCCAGCTTCGTGAATGATGCACCCCCGTTTATTCAGAACTCGCCGCTGGCGCACAAGAGACGACGGCTCGATGCAGCCGCAAGCATGTCTTCACCATCATTCCAGTTTCATGATGACATAGAAAGCGAAGGCGACAGCAACAACGAGGAGGATGAGGTGCCAGTGTCAGTGTTTGCACCACAGCCCGGTCTGGCATCTCGACACGCCGCCTCTTTCTCATCCAGCAACTTTAACCGACTTGATCTCTCTGTGCGGACTTCCGTGGACGATTCTGCGCACGTGCATCACTCTGCCGAACATCATTCTGCTGACCATCTGGAAGCTGCCTCACAAGCTGTCTGGCTCCGGATTGCTCTCAGAGAGCAGAGCGACAAGTCGACTACTCTTGCCTACGAAAGGCATGTCAAAGCCTATGCTGAGTGGTGGAGCGGGTACCAAGCCGAAGTCCTCAAAATGAATCCTACCCAAGTCGCCATTCCTGCATTTCCGGTCACCGCTGCAAAGGCGACCATGTTCTTGGAGTACACAAGCACCCGCCCGAAGGTAAGTGCTCTGTTTCATGGCCCCAGAGTGCCATCTGAAGACTCGAACGACTTACAGCGCAGGCACAGGAGCAACAAAAAGATTCAGGGCTCCGTCGTGGGGATGAGCGTCATCAAACAGACCATCTCAGCCCTCGAGAACCACCGCTTTCAACACCAGCACCTGTACAAGCACGTCCCTGAGTCGCAAACAGGACTCCGCCATGATGCCCGTATACGATGCTTTGAGACTGCTTCCCAACACAACGAACCAAAGCGCGTTGAATCCACGCAGGTGTTGAAGGCAAAGGGGAGCTCCTCGGGTCCGTCTTCCCTCCCTCCGAATCGCCCAGCCTCCATCGATGGCTCGCTGACTGGCAGCCATGCAACTAGATACATATACCAAGGAAGAGCTCGAGCGATGCTCGCTCTCTTGTTTGACAGACTTCAGCGGCCCCAAGCAGATCTTTGTGGGACTACGCGATAGGGCAATGTTGCTTCTGTCCACGAGCACTGCACTTCGTGGCGCGAGCTGTCGTGCGGTCGAGCTTTCCGACCTTTTCCCCGCCAACATCCCATCAGCAGATAGGGACAGGCCGGGAATTGAGGTAAAGTGCATTCCATGCTCAGTGCTGCGTGGTTTGCTTGACGCGGCGAGCAGGTACTTGGCATCCTACTGGACAACGCCAAACACAATCAGACAGGCCGAGTAGATGAGCATGGGGCCATCCGTCACCGCCACGTTGAACTCTGCCCCATCAACACTGTCGCGATCCTTCTGTGGGCCACATTCCACCTCAGGAATGTTCCAGTGCCCAACTTTGTTCCCAACTTCTCGGATCCAAACTTCGGGGAGTACGGAAGACACGACTGGTACAACTGCCTGTTTTTTTCTCTAGCACAAGCTGCCCGACGAACCCATGCCATACAAGAGTGAGTTTTTGTCTGATCACCTTCCTCTGTGAAAAGCTGACCCTCGTTGTAGCTCACAACGACCGGGTCAATCTCATCCACTTCAAGAACGAAGTTTCGATCACCAAGTCGACGCATGCCGGCCGGCCATATGCAGCCCAAACTGCTGAGCCCACGGCGCTAGCATCAGCGGCACCAAAGCGCTTGGGGGCTGGAGCGAGAGCGGGTCGTTTCGGCCTTGCTATGACCGTGCATTCCCGGCTGATGCCCTCCTCGGTGCAGCGATGTTCAATGCTCAGTCGGACACCCATTTTCAGCCTCGGAATGCGCTCGGTGAGTCGTATTCTGTGCCTACAGCCTTCTTGGCATCTTGAGCTCAAACGCGAACACTAGAACCGCCAGCAGAACTGCTGGCGGCTGTGTTTCCCTGGGTAGAGCAAGAGCAGGACAACCTTACGCAGCGCCAAGCCAGCAGCTCACAGGCGGATGATATTGCTCTCAAGCAGCTCCTCGGCTGTTGGTGTGGCTTCGCCGTGTTCTGCTACAAGACTGTGCTGTCCTCTATGCAAAGTACCCTCTGTGTCCGATGTTCCGCTATTCCCCTTTCGACAGCCCCGCGTTCCGCCAGTTTGCAAGCTCCTCTCTGTCCACGGTTGACCAAGCAGAGGAGGAGGTTCGACAGGTGCTCAAGAATCTGCTGAAAGACGTTGCAGCCACATTCCGCGGTCTAGCTACGGGCATCAGAATGGACCAGCACGCTCAGCGCATCGATGCCACAGCCCGTTGGGATATGTTGGACGGCCGTATTGACCAGGTAACGGGTCTATTGCAACTCCTCATGGTTCAAAGTCTTTCAAGGGTGGCCGCAAGGCCAACGAAGGTTATTTTTTCCATCTTGTTTGGCAGATTTTCGTGATGTACTCACTCGGATGTGGCAGTCCTAGGTGCCCTTCAAAACGTACGCTCCACACCTGACCTTCGCAACAACGTTCAAGCCATTTCTGATGTCTCTCCATCCCACTCCTTCGCACCATCCTCCGCAGCCTCGATCCCTAGTATTACCATCAACATTTCCAACCCTTCTGCTGCTGCACCCGAGTCAGGCGTGACATGTGCTGTCACTGGGCCTACTCACCCACTTGTGCACGCAGCCTCGAATCTTCCTCATAACCCCACACCACAGCAGCATCACCACGTTCCCAAGTACCAGGGGCAACCAATGACCCTGGCTCAGCTCACAAAGTGGGAGCATCTCGTTGCAAAGTACGGTGAGGTGCATGTTTGCAAGCACACTTGGGATTGGGTCCATGGGGACTTTCTGCCGGTGTACCTTTACCAGTCGGTTGACCGGCTGACTGAGTATTGGACTGAATGGACGGAAGGGATTGCAGGATTCCTGTCAACCAGAGAGTTGACTGAGGGTTGGGGTGCAAGGTGGCGGAGAAACAATGGTGGGCAGCGGACAGAATGCGGTAGGAGAAAGAGGGTCATTGACCTTGTGAGTTCCCTCTCTACCAGGCCAAACTGGAATGTTCGGCTTGCTCTGAGGTTCTTGGAGGAGAAATATGAGGGTGTGTATAGTCCCCGAAAATTTTGTGATTGGCTCAAGCCTGATAATGTGAATGCTGTGCTTGTTGCTGCAGCAACATACTGTAGCTAGTCTTATTTACTTGCTCTCTTTCAATACAAACTAGCTGTCCTTCACATTTTTGTTGATACAGTAGTTGTTGTGGCAGTTATGGAAGCAAAATAGATTGCCATAGTGTACTGCACTATGCTTTGCTGCAGTGCACCACACTATGCCTTGCTGCAGTGCACTACACCATGCTTTGCCATAGTGTACCACAAAATGCTTTGCTGCATGCACACCATGCTTTGCTGCAGTGCACCACACCATGCTTGCTGCAGTCACACCATGCTTTGCTGCAGTTCACCACACTATGCCTTTATGTGTAGTGCACTACACTATGCTTTTCTGTAGTGCACCACACTATGCCTTGCCGTAGTGTACCACACTATGCTTTGCCGTAGTGTACCACACTATGCTTTGCCGTAGTGTACCACACTATGCTTTGCCGTAGTGTACCACACTATGCTTTGCCGTAGTGTACCACACTATGCTTTGCCGTAGTGTACCATACTATTCTTTGCTACAGTGCACCACAGTATGCCCTTATGTGAAATATGTTCAGGAGGGTGAGGGGTGTGCACTAGTGGAAAGGGGATGTGCACAAGTAGCCTAGCAGTGTGCACAAGTGTGCACAGAGTTGCCTAGTAGTGTAGAAGTGTCACCTAGTAGTGCACAGATGCCCCAGAAATGTGCACAGGTGTGAAAATATGTGCACAAGTTGCCTAAAAGATGTGCACAGGTGAGCTTTAAGTGTGCACAACAGTCCCCATGATGTGCACAAGTAGTCCTGAGGTCATGCACAGTGTGTGCAGAGGTGAGCAAAGGGCTTGAAGTAGATGAGAAAGCGAGCAAGCACACTGAATGAGATTGTGAGCAAGCACATATGATGAGATTACAAAATGACCAGCATGTCATCGCTCTAATCATCGACTGCATGGTGGTTTGTATGCTGTTGCATGTCCACTGGCTCAGTTGTGTGATATCACCTTCATATCCTAGGAATTACCCTAGGCCACAGTGTTGCTCTGAGCTCCTCAGTTCGGTAAGTGTGATATGACCAACCCTTCAATCACCACAGTTGCCAAGGCCTGCCAATGCCAATCTCCAGCTTCTAGGTGATGCCCAACTCAGTCGATCCTAGGAGTTGCCATTACTACGTGCTTTCTACCTCAGCTGACCAACTCGTGGCAAGGGGAACACCGGTGCATCGCTATTGCACCTTGCTGTTACGCACCCATTGGAGCTCTAGTCCAAGCTGTCAGCAAACCTTTCAAACTGGTCCGCTGGTCCATCCTAATCTGTGTCAAGCCAAGTCAAGGAGAACGCTGGTGCATTACTATTGCACCTCTGTGTCACATGATGTCTGGTGACATAATCCACTCCTTTGGTGAATCTGCCAAGCAGGGTATCGGCCTGTCTGGTGTGCTAGCATCTTGACTATAATGCTTCTTCTCTAAGTCAGAATGGGATATGTTCAGTGAACTTCAGTTAGTTGTGCCAAGCACGAAAACTGCAAAATTGGCAGTTTACATGGCCAGCGACAGGCTGGGTGTATCACCATCATATATGGCTCAAATGTATATAAACCCACAATTCTGTTTAAATGTTGAGTGTCTTGTTTCTTCCTCCAAAATCATCTACTTTAAACACTTCTAATCTTCAACATTTCACCCTCACTGCCTTCACCAACCTAAGCTTGCCTATCACCATCATCATTGCCTTTCACCATCACCACCACCATTTTGCCTTCACCATCGTCTTAGCCATTGCCATCACCATCACTGTCGCCATCTCCATTGCCATTGCCATCCATAATGACACCACCCTTTTTGCCTCAGCTGTAGCTTCCATCTCATACTGCTTGGTTGCTTTTGCCTTCTCTTTGGCCCAATGTTGCATCTATCTCTGTCACACCACTACCATCACTTCTGCCTGCACTATCTTCCTTGCTCTTGCCACTTCTCCCCTTTTCTCAGCTTGACCTAAGTTTCCTCTCTACTTTCACAGGATCCATCTCCATCCTCACACTCACACAGATTCACCTCCATACAGTGCATCACACTATGCCTTGCTGTAGTGCACTATAATATGCTTTGTCATAGTTTACTGCACTTAGCTTTGCTGTAGTGCACCACACTATGCTTTGCTGCAGTGCACCACCAGAAGTACACTCTATGTAGTGCACCACACTATACCTTGCTGTAGTGCACTACACTATGCTTTTCCATAGTGCACCCACTATACTTTCCCATAGTACACCACACTACACTTTCCCAAAGTGCACCACATCACACTTTTCCATAGTGCACTGCTGGTGCATGCCCCAATAATGATTGTATGACTGCCTTGTGTCCCTTTCCCAACACTGCTTGGAATGAGGTTTGGCTTTCATCATTTCATGTGTGAACATTCATGCTCCATTCAAGCAGTAGTTTGACAGTCTCGAGGTGCTGATTCTGTGATGAGAGATGAAATGATGTCCAGTGATCTTGCTTCTTTACATTGACATCTGCACATTGGTCTAGCAGCAAGCACACAACCTCATGAACCTCCTCTGGGGTCTAGGCCACGGTCACACAGGCCTCCTCCTGAATGAGTCCAACCTCAGTAGCACCTCCTCTATCTCGCTCTCTCCCAACAGTTTCTTTGTGAATGCCACTGTGACATGTTTACCTCCATCTTGCTCGATAGTCTGAGATTCACTCACTGAAACGCCCCCACTTAATATGCTTCATCGAATCTGCCAGAGTGTACCCATTATAATTTCTGGTCTATCAGAGAAATCACTCAAAATAGTCGAGATGGCGCAAAGAAACTGACGAGTTCTGCTGCACGTCGGCACTTTTCGATGGCTATCTCCTGCGTTGTTCCCTGGATTTCTGGTACTACCGCAAGTATAGATATCGGCATCCCAGCAAATGTGTGAACGACTTTCGCGAAATATGTCCTAGGGATACTAAAACCGTGAGCTTGAGTCGTCGATCAGGGGCGGGGGGGTTGAGGGGTGTTCTATTAGACAGGATACACACCGTCGTGGACAGCCCCTGTGTCGTAGAGTGGGCGGATGCTGCAAAGAGGCAAGGCCGATGGACTGTGCAAGAGGACAGACAAAGACGAGTGTTAAGCAGATGACTACCACTCACGCATTCAGCATCACTCACATATCTGTCTCACTACCCACGCACCAATATCACCACTCATGCATCCATACCACCACTCTTATCCCTTTAAACATCCCGTTGAAATATGGTGCGCCGCCTTCTTGCCAAATCGCCACCATGTCTGACGCGCTTCCGATACACCATGGAGATAAATCTCCTTGCCAGTGTCAGTATTGTCGACGCAGCCGATGGGAACAGGGAGCGGAAGGGGAAGAGGGAGTGGAAGGGGAAGGGGAAGAGGGAAGGTAAGGGTAAGATGGGTCGGAAGGGGAAGGGGGAGAACGCGGGGGAGAAGGAGAAGGGGGAGAAGGGGGAGGGGAAGGGGAATGAGCAAGTGTGAGCGCAGGGAGGTCGACCATGTGAAACAGCACAAGAGTTTGATGATAACCTGGATACAGCGGCAAATGTTACGCGTCTGAGGCCATGGACAGGTAGGGCTCAGACTTGCGATAACCTCCCACTGTACTTGAGCTGCCCAAAGCTCATCTGTAACCTCGGCCGGCGGTGTGTGCAGGCCGAGCATTGGAACCTCTCTCCTCGCTTCACTCCCGTCGGTAGTCGTTTTTATGTCTGTGGTTCGTACCATAGTGTGCCCAGTCAACAACGCACACCTTACTCTTGACAGAACTACTATATGTCAGTGTGCCTCTCTCACAAATATTCAAACGGTGAAGTCGGTGAAGACCTCAAGACACCAGTTATGAATGAAAAGAGTAGCAGGCGCTACAGGAACAATGGGCTCCAGCCCCATCTTGGGGGCAGCTAGACTCTGATCAACTGGTGAGCAAGGACACACAAAGACCAGGTGAAGCTGGTGGAGGTGGGGGCTCCTCGCGACGGAGTAGCTGGAAGTCCTTTCCCAGAGTAAGTAGGTGGTGTGGACAAGCGCACCACATATAGTGCCGGTGTGTGCTTCTGGTCACCACAAAGACATGAGTTCGGCGAGTACTTTCTGGGTTTATATTGTCCACCACGTGATTTCAAAGCTTGAAATAGCTTAGATGTACATAGAATGGGTGGCGACTCATAATTCCCGAGATGATTGTGAGCATAGGATCTGTGGACTGAGGAGCTACAGGTGAGTGCTAGAACACACTGGAACTCACATCCAACAAACAACCGTACGGTCAAGCTAGATACTCTAGAAGTGAAAGTTGCGGCCAAGGAAACTTGTGACGTGAGCTGGTAGTTGCTCAATCCTAGAGCTCAGGGGCATAAGAGTTCATGGACAGCAACGAAAAGAATGCCAACTTTGACTGAGATAATGGATCCGGTGAACAATTTGTTGCAGTCCATTGGAGGGAGGTCTACGTGATGCGCAGCAGCGGGATGGCCAATGAGGATGGCACAGTTTATGGGACATAGCAGAAGGTCAGGTAAGTGTCTGAGAAACTGGCACAACTGTCGTTAATTCCCCAATTCGACCAACAGAGAAACGGAAAAGGCCGACGAAACGGAGAACGCCAGCAATCTTAAGATCTACACACTCATCCGCAACACTCGGTGATACTTGCACGTGACTAAACATGTGTGTTCTCTTTCAAGTTTTTGCCCAGTTAGTCTGTTGTCTCGTGCACATTTGTTATTCTCGCCTCAGTCTCATCTGCCCTCTTCTCGACTCAAAACTCTCAGACCGTGGCTGGAACCCATTCATTCCTGCATGAATGGTATCTCAAGCAACTGCGCCCTGTTGTGTTGTCAGGCTGGATTTACTGTGGCCCTACGCTTAGTGTCGATGCATCTTCAAGCCCTTCCATACACTGGTGTTTCTTACCTCCCAGAATTGTTCCACCTGAGGACTCTTTGGCGTGCTAGTTGTTTCAGGGCAGTCACTCCTCCCCTTCCATACTCTTACTTTATTGCTTTAACGTTCATTCCCTTGATGTTTTCCTTGTTATCTTGCATCTTGCACATTCGTGTGTCAAATATATGTCCTCTCCTCCCCACAAATGGTGGGCCTCCTTTGATGAGCGCTGACCTTGGCACCGAACCTGGATTCGCAATACTTGGTGCTGTTATCTACGCATTCAAACTTCCCCTCCTCCGCCCCCAGTTACCATCGGCGTAGATGGCCTCTGGAGAGTTCATGAAAGGACTGAGAATTCAAAACTTGCATCTGTCTTGTGCTTGTGGGAGATATCACTGGTATCACATTACTTGAACACGAGATCGCTACTGCCCAGAGAGAGTTTGAAAGGTCACGGTCACAGTCAAGGCTGTCGAAAAGATTCTCGATATCAGAAGCTACCGACTACCCTGATCCCCACGCTCAACCTCCCTGCCTGTGACCTTGAGCTCACCCCTGCTGTCATGAACTGCCATCAAGGGTCATAGTAAGCGAGATGACGAGTCGCTCTCGAATCTTACTCATATCGAACTATGTTGATTACTGATATTCTTACTGTATGATGACTGAGGATGACTGATAGTAGTAGTAGTAGTGGTGTTAGTATTAGTGGACGATTTACAAGCAGTAGTAGTAGTGGCTGTATCGCTGATGAAGGCGTACAGTCAAGATACGATATAAGGTGGCTGTCGACTGATGTGGTCGACAGCTTGACTCTCTTGTATCTTCTCTGAATCTATTCGGCTTCTATCCTCTAAGAAGTTTGCTTGCATTCGCTCCCTTAGGAAGGCACTTTCAGGTGTCCTTAGGCCTTAGTCACACCTCCGTGTGTTGACACATCCTGCTGAGTCATATCGCATTGCCATCGCGTGTAGAGCCTAAGTCAGGCTACGTCATAACATTAGAGTCAAGCTCTCCTCACACGCCGTGGCGCCGATTACAACCAAGGACGGTTGGGACTTCCAACCCTTCATCATCAATTCTAGGAAAAGAGACGCCCCTGCAAGATACGTCATCAATCGAGTCCGTTGGAGGACAATTCCGGACGACAGACGAAGTGGAGTATTAGATCACTTCAACACCGGTTACTACGCCGAAGCAGCTACAGCCCAACGATTTCACCCTATCATCTTTCACCACGGAAGGTGTTGTTGGGTAGAACTCAGGTGGAACCGAACACAAGAGTACTTCGAAGCAGCCAGACCAGCCGGGGACGATCTCAACTGCAACATTCTACTATCAGAAGCACGAGACGTCGAAGAACAAGAGCGAATCGACGGAGCTCCAGAGGAAGAAACACACGAAGAACCTATTTCCCCAGAACTCCAACATAGGACACCAGCAAGGACAGACACCAGTCACACAAGCGAACGAGCCCAGACTCCATCCATAGAAAACGAACCAGAGGCCATCTACATCCAAGAAGAAGAGCCCGCTGTTGAGGAAATTATCACTCAAACAGCTACGTTACACATCCCTGACCCAATCAGAATGGCCACTCAAACACAGGTCGAAGAACCAACTCCATTGGTCATCGACGAAAGAACGGGCCATGTCGTCAACATGAACCCAGAAGACATACAAGCAGCGCGACGGGCAATGGGGCCAGACGAACCAGACTTGCCAGGGGGATTCGACTTCGACTACAATGAGCCACCTCCTCCTCCATTCGAGCAGCTCGGCAGAGCCTACAGACAACCAAATCAAGGAGTTCCTCCAAGAGGAGGGGGACCACCCATGGGAGGAGGAGGACCGCCTGCAGGAGGAGGAGGACCGCCTGCAGCGGGAGGAGGACCGCCAGGAATGCCCCAGGGCGGTGGTAATACCACGGACAAATTCATAGGAAACCCCCCAAGCCTGTTCAATGGAGACAGGTCAAAAGTCAAAGGTTTCATACTTCAATGGGAAATCTACGCTGGAGTCAACGCGAGCCATCAAGCAATGAGAAATAAATATCAAAAAGCTATGTTATTCCTCACTTACGTCCAAGGGGACCTGGTTAACGCCTGGGTCATGTCCGCCAACCAATGGTTGGTAAGAGAAGTATCCAGAGGTCTCAGCCAGTTTGACAATAGGCTGTGGAACAACGTTCTGCAAGCCTTCCGACGACAATTCGCTGACGTACTCAGCAAAGAAAGAGCCCAAGCCCAACTAGACGCAGGCATCAGGATGAAGGAAGGAAAAATAGACGATTATATCGCTCTATTCGAACAACTCGTTCACTACGCTGGATACGACATCAACGCGGAGCAAACCCTGAAGTACTTTATAAAGGGGTTGCCTAGGACACTTTATGAAGCAATGTATCAACACGACGACCCTAGGACTTACGAAGACTGGAGAGCATCGGCCCTCAAGAGGCAACAAAAGTGGATCCACATGCAGACGGTGCGGGGAAATTTAGACATGTTCAAAGGATCCGCTAACAGAAACCAATCGGGAGCACTGGCAAAACTCCTTGCTCCACTACCGCACCCCGACGCAATGGATACCTCCGCAGATCGAGTTAGGGGAAGACTCGCAGGAGCAGAGGACGTTATCAATACCCCACGACCCCCTTTCCACCAAGAGGAGGGTATTTACAAAGACAACGAGGAAATCGACCTGACTTTAGTCAGGTCCGCTGTTACAACTGCGACAAAATGGGGCACATCAGCCGAGACTGTCGCCAACCGCGTCGAAACAAAAGACAACAAATAAGGAGTACGGGAGAGCCACCGAGAACCGACGAAGACAAAGCAGAAGACTGGCTGAGAGGAGTAGCCAGCGAAGGAGACGATGTAAAAGACCTGGTCCTGCAAAAGTTGATGGGGACGGGTTTTTCAGACGCCTAAACCCGACGGCCTGGGTGAGGGCACTTCGTTGTAACTCAGTGTATATTTTGCGCTACCGATCTATGCGAATTCCAGTTCAACTACACACGGGTTACAACACAGCCGATATTAGAGCACTAGTGGACTCAGGAGCCACTGATAATTTTGTGAGCGAAAGCTTCCTCCAACGAATGGGAATAAAAACACGGTTGCTAGATACGCCCAAACGAATCTACAACATCGATGACACGACAAACAAAGCAGGAAACATAACTTGATACGTCATTCTTCGAGTCAACGTCAATGGAAATGACAAGGAGATGAGGTTCCTGGTCACCAACATTGGAAAGGAAGACATATTGTTCGGATACCCTTGGCTAGCAGCCTACAAACCACAATTCGATTGGAAGAAGGGAACAATCAATCAGTCGCACCTTCCAGTCACTATCAAAACGGTTAACGCAACCGACAGAAGGGATGTACTAGCCCACCTTCTAACAAAGGAACACATCGTTAAAAAGTTAGAAGACGAAGAGACGCGAGGACGAAGAGTAATGATCCCCGCAGTCGAACATGCTATCGCGGCCAAACCCAAAGACGAGAAAAGCGCTACACTACCGCCACAATACGAAGCTTTCAGGAAAGTCTTCGACGAAGAAGCATCAACACGACTACCCGAAAGACGACACTGTGATCACGCCATCACACTTCAACCAGATGCACCGACATCTATAACATGTCGACTTTATCCAATGACCCAAACAGAAGATGAAGCTTTGGACGCCTTTATCGACGAACACCTCAAAAAAGGGTATATTAGACCCTCGCAGTCGCCCTACGCATCGTCTTTCTTCTTTATTAAGAAAAAAGACGGGAAACTCCGACCAGTCCAAGACTATCGTGCAATAAACAAATGGACGGTACGAAACCAATATCCGTTACCATTGATAACAGATCTCATGCGAGACCTGGGTGGAGCGGTTATATTTTCAAAGTTCGACATTCGACAAGGATATAACAATATTAGGATCAAGGAAGGGGATGAACACAAGGCTGCGTTCAAAACAAGACGAGGACTTTTTGAACCAACAGTCATGTATTTTGGCCTGTGTAACTCACCGGCGACCTTCCAGGCGTTCATGAACGAAATTTACCATCCAGTCATCGCCAAATTCGCAACAGAAGGCACACATATACGCATTTACATGGACGACATCGCTGTCGCCACCAATGACTGTGGAACTTTCCAGCAACAAATCAAGCACACACGGCTGCAGTTTCAGCAGTTCTCGCAGTCGCGGCAGCCCACGACCTCTACTTCAAATTATCAAAATGCGCATTCCACGTTCCGTCTATTGATTACCTGGGGGTAATCCTTGAAAAGGGGATGACGCGCATGGATCCAGCAAAAGTCTCAGGTGTCCGTACGTGGCCAACACCAACAAAAGTCAAGGATGTACGCAGTTTTTTGGGTTTTGTAATTTTTACCGTCCCTTCATTCGAGGTTTGCCAATATCGCCAAACCAATGAATGAATTAACAAGAAAGGACGTTGAATGGCATTGGGGACCAGCCCATCAAACTGCCTTCGAAACGCTCAAAAATTGTATCACAAGTAATCCGATTCTCGCTCACCCAGATCCAAAGGTACAATACGATCTCGAAGTAGATGCGTCAGGCTTCGCTGTTGGAGCAGTACTCATGCAGAAGGGATCGATGGCAAGAAGCACCCAATAGCATTCTATTCGGCCACTCTCAATGAAGCCGAACGAAATTACGACATATACAACTTGGAACTGCTGGCCATCGTAAAAGCGTTATGAAATTGGAGATATCTATTAGTGGGATCACCTCATAAGGTCAGAGTATTCTCCGACCATATGAACCTGCAATACTGGCGAGACCCACAGAAAATCAGTCGACGAGTAGCGCGAGAAGTCCTGGAACTAGAAGAATACGACATCGAGATACATCATCTCAAAGGAAGAGCTAACGGTAGAGCAGACCGTTGTCAAGAAGACCAGACTATGATACGGGGGAAAAAGACAATGAACGTGTCACGGTACTACCAAACAAAATCTTCATACGAACAGTAACAGGAATCTCGCCGACCCCCATCATACAAGAAGAAGCCCGAATCATGACATGGGTAAGCCCCCATGAACTCAAGAAGCTAGAAGGCGTATGGTTCAAGAATGGGAAAGTCGTAGTCACTACGACAAATGACGAAGAACTAAGGGAGGTCATAAAACCATATCACGATGCATTGACGGCAGGGCACCCAGGCATAGCAAAACAGGGAACTGCTAGCGCAACACTATTGGTGGCCAAACATGAAGACTGACGTGATGAACTATGTGCAAGGCTGTGCAGAATGTCAACGACACAAGGTCAATACTCGACCCACCAAAGCACCATTCGAACCCATCTACCCGCGATTAGGAGCCAATCCATTCGAAGTCATCGCGGTGGACTTCATCACTAAGTTACCACCATCCGATGGGTATGACTCGATTCTGACAATCACCGATCATGATTGCTCCAAAGCGTCAATTTTCTACCCTGTCGAGAATCAATGTCAGGAGAAGAAACGGCAATACTATACGCTCAGAAGGTTCTCCCTCGGTTCGGACTCCCGAGCAAAATAATCAGCGATCGAGACCCTCGATTCGCAGCAAAATTCATGAGGGAGCTATGCAAAACCCTCGACATCCAACAAAATATATCAACAGCCTATCATCCGAGGACGGACGGACAATCAGAGCGCACTAATCAGTGGTTGGAACAGTACCTCAGATTATGGGCTAACGAAAAACAAGATAACTGGGCTGCACAGTTACCTTTAGCGGAATTTGCTCACAATAACGCGATAAGCAGCACCACAAAACAGACCCCGTTTTTCACGCTGATGGGGTACCACCCTAGAGATAAATGGGCGCCAGGGACAATCAACTTGCCAAGTGTGTCTAACAGGTTAGAACAATTAACAGAAGCCCGTCGGAGCGCCCAGGAGAATATGATAAGAGCCCAGAAGTCATGGATCAAACACAAAGATACGCCCAAATACACCCTAGGTGAACGAGTTTGGCTAGATGGGCGCAATCTACGAACCCATCAACCTACCGCCAAACTTGTGCCCAGGAGACAGGGACCATTTGAGGTTGTCCAGGTGATGTCCCCTGTGAATTATCGGCTCAAACTACCCCCACAATGGAAGATACATGACGTGTTTCACACAGACTTACTCACGCCTTACAAAGAAACACGTATGCACGGCGTAAACTACCTACGCCCACCACCAGAATTGGTCGAAGGCGTGGAAGAATACAAGGTCGAAAAAGTGATAGCCTCTAGAAGGTCAGGACGAGGGCGCAAACTTCAATATCTCATCAAATGGAAGGGGTACGCGGATTCGGAAAATCAGTGGGTCCCATGGAATGATGTTCATGCGGAAGAAGAGATAAGGAAGTTCTCACGATTAAACCCGAAGGCTGAAACTCACATAAAAGCAGCCGCAACAATGGTAGAAATGCCATCACCCTCCGCACTATCTAGTTCAATGGCACATGTCCCTCTCTCCATTATCAACCTTGACGAGATCACCATCCCCCACGTCGACACACTCGAAACCTACGACCACAACAACAACATCGACGATCAATTCTGCTCCGCCCTTGAACATGTCAGAGCCACCGCTGAACGAGACCAAGCCGCCCGAGACCTGGCCGAAGCTCGCAGGCGATTCCCCACTCCCGCAAGCGGAAGAGTGGAGGACGATGAGGAGGGAGTACGGCCTATTGAAGGAGGTAATGACCTCATGGAGGATGGATCAGGTGGTGAAGAGGACGGCAGCGGAGAGGAGGATGAGGATTCACCTGTTAACAAGGCGAGTCTCAACCAGTCCGCAACCTCACTCGCTACCACCGCCGTCGACGCCACCGATAGTGAAGATGAAGACGACAGCAGCAACGAGTCTTACCACGCAGCCAGGGTTGTCTGCATCCAATGCGACAATCCCCCCAACTATTGCCACTGCGCTCCCCTACCTATACCTCCCCAAGTCCGCATCATTGCCGAAGAAGCCGAAGATGAAACGCGCCGACCACCTCCAATTGCTGTTGTCTACGGACCAATGGCAGAACAAGGATACGAAGCGCGCGGTCTTCCCCCCTATAGGGAAGAACGCGACCCATCGCCCGTCACTACGCGCCGAACGCATGCGACGAGGCTCCCTCTCCGTGCCATATCGCCTACCCCAGGCGGATTCATCCTCAACAACGGGATGAACTGGGTGCCTATGGTCATCGAACACGAGGGGCGACGAATTCCCGCCAAGTATGTACGCGTCCGCATGCTAGACAACCCCAAGGTATTTGGGACGATGGGAAAATACTCTCCTGTCTATCGAGCCGACATCCACACCGAACCATGTCGGGACATGGGCCCCACAGCTGAGTACACTCGTGAAGAACTCGGCTACTTCCGCGCTGACTTCCGTGGGAAGCGACAGGTAGACGAGGCCCTCGCCCGGTTAGGAGACATATCCCTCCAAGCCGAGGTAAGGCGCTACCACGCGTCCATGGAAGTCGTAGCCGAGCTCGAGCAGGCCATCAAAAAGCTGGAGGACGACATCTTCGTCCACATCGACAGGGCCATGCACTCATCGCAACGACTTGGGCGCGCACACGCTCTCAGGCGAGTACGCGACGAACATGAGACGGATGTGGGACTTACTACGGTGACGAGCTGGGTTGTGGAGCGTGGGCGCTCACCCTTGTAAAGGGGGTGATGTCATGAACCGCCATCGAGGGTCATAGTAAGCGAGATGACGAGTCGCTCTCGAATCTTACTCATACCGAACTATGTTGATTACTGATATTCTTACTGTACGATGACTGAGGATGACTGATAGTAGTAGTAGTAGTGGTGTTAGTATTAGTGGACGATTTACAAGCAGTATTAGTAGTGGCTGTATCACTGACGAAGGCGTACAGTCAAGATACGATATAAGGTGGCTGTCGACTGATGTGGTCGACAGCTTGACTCTCTTGTATCTTCTCTGAATCTAGTCAGCTTCTATCTTCTAAGAAGGCCGCTTGCATTCGCTCCCTTAGGAAGGCACTTTCAGGTGTCCTTAGGCCTTAGTCACACCTCCGTGTGTTGACACATCCTGCTGAGTCATCTCGCATTGCCATCGCGTGTAGAGCCTAAGTCAGGCTACATCATAACATGCCTTCACAGAATTCATGGCGATCGATGGGGTGAGTCCACATTGCAAGGTGACAGTGTCGATACTGACCAATTGGAAGGTACAAGAGAGGCTGGGTCTTACATTCAAAAACACACTGGAGCTTAACAAGATCATTGATACTCACCTTCCTGGGCGTCTGCCTTTCCAACGAAAAGAAGTTTTGGTTGGTGATGAAGTGTGCGAGGTGTTCTACTGCAATATTATTCAGTGTATCCGTGCATTGTTTGCAGACCCAGACCTGTCCCCGCACCTGATTTTTACACCAGAATGGCACTACGCTGACGAAGACAAGGAAGAGAGGATATACCATGATATGCATACAGGATCTTGGTGGTGGTCAACCCAGGTGAGGCGTGGCATGGCAAAACCATGTTAACGTGTTACACACTAGGCTGATGGCTGACTCAACATGCAGGTGGCAGTTGAACGGAACACACCGGGTGTAGCGTTTCCACCAAACGCTGATCCGACTTGGATCCGACGGTTTCCTTGTATCAAACGATGAGCTAAGCACACGGCTTACAACTCAACAAGAACTCATGAAGGGCGATAAACCAGAAAAGGTCCCCTTGGAATGGCCTAACAAGGTGATAGCTTTGACACACAAGTTGGCAACAAGATAAGATGCTAGTCACACAGACCAATGACTCTGCTATAAGAATGCTTTGAATAGAACCTGAGAGTAATACAGGTGGAAGTCCAAAACAACTAAGCTAACGACTACTGGCGAAACCTGCCTAGTATATATAGTACTTCCAAGCTAGCTTTAAAGCTGAGCTTGAACTATAGTAAACACGACTCACGACCTAATCTGCCAATGAGAATTGTCCATCAAGCCACAGGGGCTTATCATGAAACATACAGTACATGAGGCATAAGGCCCCACATAAGTCAGAGATAACACGACCATGAGTCAGAGATAAGAACAACACATGACTCACAAATGACATCATAGAACAATAGAATAATAGAGAACCAAGATAACAAATGTCAAGGCGCAATACCAGCGCATCAGAACCTGTTCCATCAGAACTTGAATCACAAAAGGGAATGTCTAGACCTTCAGCTGTCAGGAATCGCCTCTGACCTCATGCCTACCATGGTGTAACGAATGGCGCTTGCAGCCAGACGAAACCTTCTGCACGTGACCTGTGCAGGAACGACTTTGACGTGCAACGAGAGCCGACGCTGGCGAGGTAGCGTCTCAACCAGCCGACAGTGAACAAGGACTATCCCTAAACAGGGAATAGCCATAGATAGACACTACAATGCCGCAAAGGGCAAGAGGACAACTCGAACAAAGGAGTGTGATTGCTCTAGCTATCAACATGGAACCACTCCTAGAAGAGGGAATCTGAGGATGCTAAAGTGAGGAACTCTATCGTCCCCACTACTACTTATATACTAACTGAACAGCCTAATGCTGTCAGCGATGACTACGAGACTATTAGTCCGCATGTGTCCATGAGTAAGGCATCAGTAAGTAAGTGACAAAGCACTACCGCCATTACTAAGTCCTGAGTAAGTCCGTCAGTCAGCCATCAGTAATGCCTCAGTAAGCATATGGCCTTGGCGCTTATACGAGCGCTACCTGACTGATCCATCCAGAACACCTTCCAAAAGGGGATCAACCCTCGGCCCGCTGGATTCCGTCCCAACATCAAGCCTTTGGGCTTACACCACGCGATCTTCTGGCGTTCCTTCCATGCCGTCGTCGGCCTGCGCGCATCCTGGTCCTGATGCGGCGAGTGTCACGTGACCGCCATGGGCGATACGTAACACATGGCCCTTCCAGAACCTTCCATAATCTTACATTCTTGATACAACACCGAAGTCCCCTGAGTTATGGCTTAGGTCAGATACATACTGTGACCTGGGACTTGACCTCCTCTTCTACACGTGACATCTTCTTCGGCTTCTCGGGAATCTCACATCCGAGGAAACATTACTAAACCTTCCATCCTTGAAGTCCCATGACTTATGGGTTAGACCAGATACAAGGCATGATCTGGGACTTTCACGTGATAGATCACGTGACCTTCATCCTTCCTGTAGTACTTGTGCCAGTGTCTGAAGACGACAAGTGTACTATCATTCCACTCACTAACTGGCGTATACGGAGGGCTTCATCCTCCTCCACTTCATAGTCTTCTTCTTCTGCCTCAGGATATCCATCTGCCTGGGCCCATACGAGAGCGCAAACTTCTTCTTCTTCTTCACTATATTCTGGCTGACCTAATACCCATGTGTGTGCTTCAGGGTAATCTTGACAGTTCTTCCAGTGCTCATGAGTGCACTTGCGACGTTTGGTGCGCGCAGGGTTCGGTACGATGTCACCACGTGACACCGGGGGCAACCATTGTCCCTGTTATTGTCTCAACAGACAAGACTCAATTGACTCACTTTCAAAACAAGAGTGCGTATCCCGTCTATATGACAATCGGTAACATTCCGAAGAACATCCGTCGCAAGACCTCGTCACAGGCATACGTGCTGTTAGGCTACCTCCCAACAACGAAGCTGGAGCTTGAGAAAAACAAGGCCAAGCGGAGACGACTGACCGCAAACCTCTACCATGCATGTATGCACCGTATCCTCGACCCACTCATTTCAGCAGGCCGTGACGGTGTTTTTATGTCTACTGCAGAGAACATTGTTCATCGGAATCACCCCATATTGGCATGCTTCATTGGCGACTATCCAGAGCAGGTCTTAACAACCTGCTCTGTCTCTGGCGACTGTCCTGTCTGTGGAACAACTCGCGAAGATCTTGGCCACTTCAATGTTGACGACGTGCCTCGTCCACGCAAACCGGACCAATTTCTTGAGGCTCTCGACTCATTCTGGCGCGATTCAGCTGGTTTTCTTCGAATCTGCTCTGACATATGCATGAAGCCAGTCCCTCAACCTCTGTGGCACGGACTTCTGCACGTCAACATCCACCAGTCAATGACCCCCGACGTTCTCCACCAGCTGTACCAGGGCGTCTTCAAGCATCTGAAGCTCTGGGTTTTTGATGCCTGCGACAAAGCTGAAATTGACGTGCAGTGCCGTCGACTCCCCCCAAACCACAATATCCGTGTTTTTATGAAAGGAATCAGCAGCCTTTCACACGTGAGTGGTCATGAACATGACCAAATGTGCCGGTTTTTCCTTGGGCTTCTCATCGACATCCACCTCCCCAACGACCTCTCCAAAATCCGACTCATCCGCTCGGTGCGGGCATTGCTAGACTTTCTGTACCTTGCACAATATCCCATTCATAGTGGAACAACGCTCAGACTTCTCACAGACACTCTGAGCCGTTTCCATGCCAACAAGGATATTTTTGTTATTCTCGGTAACCGCGATCACTTTAACATCCCAAAATTCCATGCTACGATTCATTATGTGTACCTAATTAAAATGTTTGGCACCACAGACAACTTCAACACTCAGTACACGGAACGCCTACACATTGACCTTATCAAGGATGCGTATGCAGCCACAAATCACAAGGACGAGGGCAAGCAAATCACAACCTGGAATGAGCGCAAGGAACGCATCCATCGCCACGACCAACACGTCACATGCCATATGACAGGAGGGTTCCCGAAGCCTGTGGACTTGGTACCTCCTACTACATTGAGCCCACACCGCCAACTGATGATGGCAAGGCATCCGTCACAGCACGCAGTTCCACTTGATCGGCTTCAAGACACATATGGGGCACCACTGTTCAAAGTTGCCTTGCGCCGGTTTATTTCGTCTATCAACAACCCAACCCAAACTCGCCAACAGCTGGAGGCTTCATTATGGCAGCTGCGTTTCCCTTTTACTCGACTTCCCATCTGGCACGTGATCAAATTCCTTCAGTTCGACCCGGTGACTGGCAAACAGTCAACAGCGGATGCAATTCACACTCGACCCGCACGTAGCAGCAAATACAATCGTCTAGTCCCAGGATGTTTCGACACCGCATATATTAACGATGGGACAGGGAATGGACGTGGGGTGAAAGGTAAGCTTAAATGCCCCTGCTCGCCGCTCGTCTGACGTCTCAAACAGGCTATCATATTGGACGTGTCCGAGTTGTATTCTCGATACCTCAGAAGTTCCATACCCACCTCTTTAGCCCTTTAGTACAAGTTCCGCTCCACCTAGCATATGTACAGTGGTATTCTCCGCTGACCAACCATGACCCAAATCATGGCATGTTCAAGATACACCCACAGATGGAATCCGATGCGAGCTGGATTTGCAGTATTCACCTTATACCAAAATTCGGGCCAGTTGTGCCAACGGAGTGGACCAGTGATTCCGTCTTGGATTGCTGCGATACCTTCTTTGTGAACGACCTTTCTGATAGGCAAATCTTCCATACTTTGTACAACTTTACAATTTAATACACTTCTTTGTTAAACTGCTACACTCTAGTGACTAAATTTACGGGACCGTTGTAGAATATGTCCGAACTCTTCGAAAACTTCTGAAATTTAAGGCAAATTTAGTTAATCCGGCTAGAAACCGAAGAAAACGTCGAAATTTTGAAAAATTTAACTTTTAGGTTTTTCCTGATGCCGGCGCCCTGCTGCCCTTTATATTCAGCTTTTGTTCTACCTGTTGCCTTGTAGAATTACTGTAGCTGTAGCCCACTGTAGTTACGGTGATATTCACGATGATATGTATGGGCTCGTTGGTTTCGAATTTCTCTCAAGCTCTATCTCTTGTAGTTATTACTGTACTTCAGTTCCACCTTTGTTTCTACGTCTCCTTGCTGGCCACTCGCTTGGTCTTGAGTGTTAATTCTCGCATGAGAGCTTCTCTCTGCGTGACCTTACGCCCTTGTGGACCAGTTCATCGTGTCGCTGGGTACGTGACACGATAGTGCCCCGGGCTCTCACGACATCTAACGGCGCCCGGCCTCCAAGGCAATTCACGTACAAACGACGTGAAAATCTTGTCTACACCCGCACTGCGTGCATTTCTTTCGTTTGCAACTCGCTTTCTTACCCGCTTACGTCCAGCCTGGGGTACGCCGTCCTTGTGCCACACGCAGTAATCAGCTTATTTCGAACACGGCACGTCCAGTACATCTCTGCTCCGCGCGTTTCTACTCCCTCACGAGTCACGTGGTCCTATCCACCACTGGATAGCTTTGACTCTGGGGGAAATGGCATACTAGTAACATTCCATGCGATCGAGGTCCTAAAATCGGTCTACACAGTGTCGTTCCGCACACCAAGGTGTTCGTGCCGCACGTGCCATGGCCGCTTCACCTCGTTTCCCCATCTTGTTCTCCGCCGGCCCTGCACCGACTCCTTCGCAGGCGTCTCCGCACTGCAGGTCACCACTTTCCTCGAATGTTCCTCCTCGTGACGAGCGCCGTCGGCGACAAGACGGGCGTGAATGACTTTCCCTCTTACTGTATTAGTATCCTAGTGATCAAACTTTATGTCTACACTGCGTTTGTGCGTGGGAGAATGTAAGCATGACTACCATTTTTTGCATAGAAATAAGTTACGGCCTGAGGTGGACAGCGTCTGATTGTCGTTTGGATCACGCCATCGGAGTCGCCCCCCCCACACACACACCCGTCACCTGCAGCAACCACCACCATCATGCCCTTCATTTGGTGCCTTCTCATCGATAAAGAACATAAGCCATCCTTTGGAGCACCCTTCAACCAGTGGGTGACGAATGACTCTAGCACAATTCACGACCTGAAGCGGAACCTCAAGAGCGGGGACAACAAGAACGATTTCCAATACGGCCCCGCCAACAGGATCGAAGTATGGAGGTGCAAGTCCGTGAAGCTATCTCCCAAAGACTCCTTGACTCGTTTGAAGTCACTTCTCAGCGACCTTAATTTCTCCGATGACTCGGAGGCCTCATCGGAGGAACGTCCCGGCGGTTACGTCCAGCAACTTACCGCGGGACAGACCTTCGGTGAAATTGGGCTCGAAGACGATGAACTATTGGTTGTTATGGTACCATGAAGGAGTATGTACTGTAGCATCTGTCCCTCTATTCCACATACTCCTTACTGAGATTTCCTATGTCCCAAATAGCCCAGTAGACTTCATCGCTTTCGGCCTTTCTCTTTGAACATCGGGCTGGATTGCATTGACATTTACTATGTTGACCTGTACATACTGCCAGTGTCTCGGAGGCCTTGTCCAAGGCAAGTGTCAGCTACCAGCTCTGGTCCGCATTTCCACCCTACTATTTAGCCATTGTGTTAAGTAACTCCTACCTGCCTGCCTGTATATCTGAGGGATCGTATTCGCTGCATTGTATCCCATCCTTTTGTTCTCGATCCCCGCGCGTGCCACCTCCTACCTATAATGAGCGTCTTTCCCCTCATTAGGGGACTACGCTCAACTCCGAGTCGTGTTCTCAGGCTGCTCCTACATCTTCGCTCTGAGTCCACACACTTACTGTAAAGGCTTGGCCCCAATCACTGTTGGTTCTCGCATGGGCTTGGGCTAGTTCATTGCGTCTTGTGGGTACACAACATCGCCCTGGGCCTAGAGAGCTATGCGTCCAGCTCTTCGATGCCACACACATCTTGGCCGCATTCGGGTCATTGCCCAAGCTCACTCTCATTCGCACGCTCCATCACCGGATCACCCATCGTGCAAAATCGGCACGCCAGAGTCCTGACATGGACACCCGGTATCAATTAGTTGTCTCAGTCGGCGCTCGTGAACTTGGTTTGCTCGCATTGAAATCCCACAGCGACAAGTTCGTGATGCTCAGGCCGTTCCGACGGCTTAAAAGAAATTTACTTTCATGGAGCTTGCTGTTCTCACTACAATGGCAACGAGGATTCTCGCTACCTGCTTGGTTGAGGCTTCAACCCATCCCTCAGATATGTGCCTGATGGGTCAGCTGCGGTGTTTTTTTCGGAGGATGTCAGGCTTGTCAGAGTAGTACATATTCATTTCCTGGAGAGCTCTGCCGTCCTGTAGTCCTGCGTGTCCCCACGATGGTGAGGCGAAGGGGAAAGGACAAGTAGGGGGTTCTCACAGGCGTTTTATGGCAGGAGTGGGGCACGATGACGCTGCCCTGGCTCGCTGAGTCCGCGCTGTGAAGCCGCTCTACAGATACCATTCTATTTGCGCCACTAGGGTGATGGAATGGTGACGGAATGTAGAGTAGAATCATGTAGAGTTGACACGCGCAGGCGTGGATGAACTTGATATCAGGCAGCCGGACGGCGAGAGATATTCCCAAGCTTTGTGATCCTACTTGTACGCACCAAGTACAACAGGACGTCATCGTCTAACTTGGACAGACATTCATCGAAAAGACCACTAGCAAGACGCTAACACCATTATCTCGACACCATAGCTTCACACTGCGACAAGAGTATCAATAGTCTCATGATTTCTCTCTGTCGAGCATCGTAGCGCTTTCCTATAAAATTCAAACGCCCTCTCACCCGTACACCTTTTGGACGGAGGGAGGAGTGAATAGCCTGGCTATTAATGGATGTTGAGAGGTGCAATGCCCTGGAGACAGTACGTGAGGAGATGAGTTGAAGAAGCACAGCATGACATTATGTCATCTGGACGCAGCTGCCCGGGAATACGTATGTCACGGTAGAGTCACGGTAGTCTGCCAGACTATCATGGCATTTCAGCCACCCCCGCCCATCACAGTTTGGTGCCTTCTCCTTGATAACAATTTCAAGCCCTCCCTCGGAGAACCTTTCCCTGTGATTATAGGTCCTGAAGGGAATATTCACGGGGTAAAGATATTGATCAGTGGGCCGCCGGAGCCCCCCCAGGAGCGGCCAAACTTGAATGTCGTCGCAAACAAGATCGAAATTTGGAAATGCAAACGCTTGAAGCTATATGCGAATGCCGCCTTCGGTCAAATTAAAATGCATCTCGCCACCTTCCGGTTCTCCTACGACGAGACTCAGAACCACGACGCCCAGCACCTCGGCGTAGCTCAGAAGATAAGGGAACTTGAGCTCAAAAACTACGAATTATTGCTGGCGCGGATGCCCTAAAGCTGTAAGTGGTGTTCGTTCCTTTACTCCGTGTTCCATACAGAGCACACTTGGCAGAATTTAGTGTCCATGACACCTTCATCAGGGATTTGGTTGAATCACACATAGCTCTTCTTTGACAATTGCCAGCGCTGCGCACACATTACTATGATGACCCGAGCGACACGCCCACTCCATCCGCGCTTCAGCTCTGGCACGCCCTGCTGCCCTTCTATTTAGCTTTTGTTCTACCTCTTGCCTTATCGTATTACTGTAGCTGTAACCCACTGTAGTTACAGATAAGTGCCGATATTCGCAATGATATGTACTGTGTGTGTTTGTACGTGAGAGAATGTACATGATTACGATTTTTGCATGAGAATAATGTACTGCCTGACGCTGACTACGCTGATAGCGTCTAACTTAATCCTTGTTGGATCACGCTGCCCTTATCTGCAACCACCATCATTATGTCCTGTGTTTGGGTCCTTATCATTGATCACCAACATAGGCCTTCCTATGGAGATTGCTTCTACGTGTCTTTTACGAATGACGATATCACAATTCACGATCTGAAGAAGCAGCTCAAGCAAGGGGAGAACAGGAATGACTTCAACTACCATAATGCCAACCATATCGAAATTTGGAGGTGCAAAACCATAAAGCTATCTCGCAAAGACTCCTTCACTCGCTTGAAAGAGCGTCTTAGCAACTTCAATTTCTCCCACGAGGAAGAAAGTGACGTCCAACAGCTTGCCGCGGGACAGAGCTTAAAGGAAATTGGGCTCGAAGAAAACGAACTACTGCTTGTGGTGGTACCATTACTACGACTCGGAATGTGATGAAGGAGTATGTAGCATTTGTTCCTCTGTTCCATATGCAGTACTCTTTACTGAGCTTTCCTATGTCCTAAACAGCTTCATTGTTCTCAGCCTTTCTCTTTGAACATTGGAATGCGTTTACATTTACTATATTGACTTGTACATACTTTCTCAGTGGTCCTGTCTGAGGCAAGCGCCAGCTGCCCAGCTCAGAGCGTTTTTGTGGGACCTCTGTGAGAGTGCTTTTTTGTAGCTCTGGGCCGCATTTCCGCCCTACTATCCAGTCATTGTCCACCCTTTGTCCAGTAGTGTTAGCTACTGTATATCTGAGCGCTGGTATTCGCTGCATTGTGACCCATCTTCTTGTCCTCGAACCCCGCGTGTGCCACCTCTTACCTATGATGAGCCTCTTTCCTTTCATTACGGCACTACGTTCGGCTCCTATTCTCAGGCTGCTCCTACATCTCCGTTCTGTCCACTCGCTTACTGTAAAGGCTGGGCTCCAGATCAATGTTAGTTCTCGCTTGGGCTTGAACCAGTTCATTGCGTCCGAGTCCCTGGGTACACAACACCGTCCTAGGCCTGGGGAGCACTGCGTCGAACGCTTCACTACCCCACACGTCTTGGCCCCATTCCATTGTTCACGCTCACTCTCATTCGCACGCCCCACCAATAGTGCAAAATCGGCGCGCCAGGGTCCTAACATGGGCACCTAGTATCAGTTGTCTCAGTCGTCACTCGTGAACTCGGGTTGCTCACATCGAAACCCCACAGCGACAAGTCTGTGATGCTCAGACCGTTTCGACGGCGTAAAAAATATGGAGCTTACTGTTCTCACCACAATGGCCACGAGGATTCTTTAGAAGTAGAAAGGATATTCCCGCCGGGGTACAAGAAGGGCACGTGTGCCGTCCCTCGATTAGCGGACACAGCCGCGGTGTTGCCGTCCAGACGATGTGCATGAATACAAATGGCCTCCACAGCACGGGACATGAATCCATTCTCATAGGGCGTCATACAGGGCCGCAGGCACATAATCACAGAAGATGTAAGGAGTAAATTACGAGCGACCACCCGCTGCCTTTTGCTGTGATTTGATGACACGCTTGACCACCTTTGCTTCTTCGATTAAGAATGCACGAACGATGCTGGCCGTCGTAAACACCCGTATGAGCGGAATCATGAACAAATAAAAGTAAAAGGAATGACGCACCGGGAGCGCACACAGCCGCCGCACCGTGAACCACCATATGCCCGGGTGACGTGCTTTTTCGTCTTCGAGACCGATGCGTACTCACGCGGGCGGAGAGCAACAACCTATCACATTATTTCGGGTATGAGCAACGCAGTGCGAGATCAATGCGGGAAAACACACCCCGCTGAGCTTTGAGCCGCAGTCACCACATTTGGGCGCAGTAGGGAGCTTTTTGATGTGGTGATAGCGGAGGTTACCGCCAGGGGTCTTGACGATGCGCCGTCTTGAAGATGTGGTGTTATAGGGCTGACGCTTGCGGAGGGTGACACGTTGAGCCATTGCTGCAGGTTGGAGATCTAGGTGGTGGCAATGAGATTAACTGAGGGAAACGAAATAGAGCTGGGGGATAGGGACGGGTAGTCATCTCTTCATTCCTCCAGAGCGTATCTCTCCGGTCGACAGAACACCTTTCCCTCTCGTTGTCCTGCTACCCCACTCTGTGCACGAGGCGCATCCCATATCCCCCAGCCGAGGCTGATGAATTGGGAAGGACTACACACCTTACAAGTTTTTAAAAAGGCTGTAAAACAGACATCATTCAGTGATAATACGAGGAGAATGGCCAGCGAGTGCTCACCTCTCTCGTACTTCTGGTGTCGGCGACGACGTTCCAAATGATGACAATAGGTCGTTCGGAAGAGTGCGGTGGCGGTGGCTTAGAACTATCTAGTTTACCGGCATTTTCCGATTGCTAAGCCGTGAAGAGTTTCCAAAAAGGGGTGAACTCACTCTCGCTCCGAGCCGTTCAATCGTGAGCACGTTGAACGTTGAGCTTTCACAAATCATTCCATATATTTTCCTCTTGTGCTTTCTACCGAGACTGGAGTTACGTCAGGCTTCTGGAGTGACGGGTTGTGGCTTGAGAAACTTTTCTCAAATGACGGTTTTTACCCTCAGATTGACCTTGGCTGGCAGTCGTTGAGCTCCTCTGTGCCACGGTACACGTATCACGCCACTTGATGGGTTGTGCTATTCCTTGCGGATCGTATAGTGAGGAGATGGTGACCTTTCTGTGCTATCTAGCACAGAAAAACCCGGCTTAGCGAAGTCTCTCAGAGTACTGTGTCGTTTCCCTCGCAACGTAGATAGGCGTGCTTGATCCATTAGTTAGACCACGGATTTCTCCTGGACCCTTGTTGTATCCTCGACGAATTCACTCTTGATCTCTACGCTAGAGCCAATAATTTCTAGTGCACCTACCCAGACTAGGCGTCTCCCCTCGGCAGAGGTTATATTCCTGGGTCTAGGTGCTCTTAACGCCTGGTCTAGTGCTGTCTATGTATAGTATGCAGGACTTATATAGACGGATAAACGACGGAGGCTAACCAGGGCCACACTCCGTTTCCTCCCGAACCCACGCACAAACGGATACTACCGACATGTTCGACAAATGGTGACCAAATGCACCTTAAAATTTGGGACATAGTGCAGTACAATCCTGTTTGAAGGTATCGACTTCCTCTTCGCTTTGCAGTCCCGTTGGTCGATAATTTATGTCTGACACCCAACCAAATACTTAGAAATCACGTTTTCTCGCATCGCTTCGTCGCTACTTGGGCAAAAAACTCGCTGAGAAAGACATTTCTGGTAACCCCACGAAACTCTTCTCGGAATCCCCGACTCGGACAAATTCTCTCTGAGCGCGTAGCGTGGTACGAAAGCAGCGCACTCTAGACTCGTGACCAGTCGTCGAATGAGAGGATTTTTGAGGGGCGTCGCGTAGCGACTGGAGAATCCTCGATTCTCCTGCGGAGCCGGCACCCCATAGAGGGAACGGTCACCGGTCTAAGCGCACTGTTGGGTTTCGACTGGAATGCTGAGCATCGCGGATTAGTTCCCGGCAGCTATCCGCGCCATTAGAGTTAGAGCAACGAAGCAACAAGTGCACAAGGGAACGACATGAACTACCCGTCCCATTCTATCTTCTCCTGGACCACAGCAAAGGAGTTTGCCTCGGATATCAAGAATACCATGCCAGGCTGCCGAGGGCGATGGTGTTACCGTGACTGAGCCAGCGCCACTTTTGATGGCGGAGTTGGAACTAATCGTGCTTTGGGTTAGCACCCAACATGATGCTGGACTCTTTTCGTCCATCCATACAATGACTCGCTCCGTTCCCGCACGCTCCCGACGATCGAATGTGGGACCGCATAGCCAGCTTTATGGTAAACACGGATAACTGTGGGGAGAACGTAATACGCCGACTTTTGACAGGCATAGTGATTTCTTCCTGGATGAGAAAGGCGATTTCCAGCTGCCACGCGTGACGAAAGCATAAGACTCTCTTTTAGAATGGGAACATGAACCACGGAGAGTATGCACCATGACAGAAACGGCAAAGATCCTGTGTAGATTACTCAGTCTTTCTTCACGAGGGGCTTCTTCTGCTCCCGGTCCTTCCGCTTCGTGCTCTTCACGCCGCTCTTGCCCGCGCCACCCGCACCTCTGGGCGGCTCGAGCCTGTCTGCATCAGCGAAGAAGAATAGTAAGTTCACGCCAAGTGCAAGCAACGCGCCAGCCATGTAACCCAACGACGCCCCTGCAGCCGGAGTCAGTGGATACGCCTACAAATCGACAGAGTCAGCCTTTCAACCAAGGCACCGAAAGTTGTACAATGGCAAATACCTGCCACGGGCGGTCCCAGTCGAGACCAATTGGGATCACGCCGAACCACGCTCCGAGATATGCGCCGTAAGTAGGATAGAGTAGGCACCGCTCAGCGGGCTTCCGTGTTCTGCGGAATAATGATAAGCTTCTTCGGGACAAGAGTTGGAAGCGAGAGAGACACTTGCTTGCGTTCGACGAATATACGTATCCAGAGATCGTTCTGTACGATGGCGCTGCCGGCAGATGCGGAGAGAAGCGGTAGTCCGAGACGCGGCGGACCTAGCGCGTATGCAGGTGGAAAGACGGTGTAGATGGCGATGAGCAATGCTAGGAAGGCGGTGTGTGGTACATAGCTGGAAGGGAGGGCGGGAGGGATGATGGGCTGAGATACACGGAAGGCAAGCGGGAGTCATGTGGGACGTACTGGACGAATGGCGCTCCGAACAAAATGATCACTCCGTGTAGCGCAAAGGCGGTATACGCTGTGAAGACACACGCATTCCAGATGTCCTACATCCGCGGATAAGAATGTGGGGTTGGGGAAAGGAAAGAAATGAGTGCAGAGGGAGAGACACGTACGCGTCGCTTGTGGGGATCGCCTTGGATGCGCAGTTGGATGTTGCGAGAGCCCAGGGTACCATCGTGTATCCAACGACGCAGTGAACCGGCCCACAAGGATACGAATAAGGCCGCACCTAGACAAGCCCACGCGAGAGTCAATACTGGTCGCGCAGTAATCGGAGCGAGGAAAGGATGTTGGGGTTTGTCGAGTCCACGCGCAGGTGGTGGGAGCGGTAGGTCAGGAATGGGAGTTTGGGGAAGCAGGACGAGGGCGGCGGAGAGAAGGATGACATGGATGATGATGAGCGGTGGGTACTGCTTCGGAATCGCGTTGGCAGTGACACGAGTTCTATCTCTGCGGGGTCTTCGGACTCGACCTGGGCTGGAGGCTTTAGTTTTTGGGCACCTTTTCCAGACGCAATATTCTTCAGGGCTTTGCGAATAGTGGCCATGCTGACGGAGGTTTGGACGAGCCAGAGGCAAAACGCCGACAACTGTCAACCGTAGCGGGCTTATCTTGTTCGCATAAGTAGATTACATACAGATAAAGCTACTTATAATTTATATAAGTATTATAAGGCCTTAGGAATATTATATTATATCTCGCTGAAAGTAAGAGCAACCTCTTCCAAAACTTTGTGAATGGTGTCATCACAAGTTCGAGCTTGAGGTTGGAACTTGAAGAACGCTTGGAGGAATGATGAAATCTGTTTTTAATGAATGATCAGAGACTGCGAGGTTCGAACTCGTGACTTGCTCGCGACTTTATTCAATTACAGTTAGGGATGCTGGGGTCCGGTCCGGATTGAGGTTCGGACCCGAACCGGACCGGACCGCACCTCCGGTCCGGTCCGGTTCAGGGTCCGGTTCGGGACTTAGGGTGTGGGTCTGGTTCGGGGTTCGGCCGGTGCTGAAAATCTTGCAAACCCCATTGGACCGGGTCTGAACCAGACCACACCCGAACCTCACTCCCCGTACGAAGTTTGAGAACATTTTTCATTGTTAGTGTAGTGTAGAGTAAGTTGGTGTAATAAACTACTAAACATTCTATTCTATTTGCTGCCTGTCGTTCCCGCCGCCCACCGTCACCTGTCGTCGCTGCCACTCACTGTCACCATCACTCGATGTCGCCGTGCTCGCATTGCTGAACGTTGCCGTGAGCGCCATGCTGACCGTTGCCGTGCCGCCTTTGCTGTAGCCTGTAGCACTACTAGCCCACCGGCACCGGCACCGCAGCCATCACCATTGTGGTAGTCGACGGCGGCCATCGTCGTCACCACAGCCACCGAGGTCATGGTTGTTCACGTCGTCATTGCAGTGGGTAGTTGTGAGGTCGTTGTCTTGGAGAGCCAAGTTGCGGTTCATTGGGGTCGGGATCGAAGTTGCGGCGGAGGGTGGAGTGGAGAGGGAAGATGGGATTTGATGGAAGCAGAATGCGTGATTGGTGTGGTAGATAAGTGGAATAAAAAGTACAGGTCTGGGAATCAAACCCGTGGCCCATCCAAAAATGTTAGTCATGTCAACGTTACCCAGTACACCAAATTGGTTACAACATTTCCCTTCAACTGTGTTATATGAGTAGTGCTGTCAGCATCATGACTATTCCCAGTCACGCGTCAGGGTGTCCTTGTTTCTCGCACCGACCTCACTCACTCCCCTAAGTCAGCACGCAGCGCACCACTGGCCTTCCACTTACTCCCAACTTCCACTCACTGACTCCAATCGCTAGCGGGGCTTTTGTTTCAACCACCGCACCCATTCACTGTGACCTTTGCTCCACATCACCACACATGTCACCGTGACGACCACTGTGTCTTGGTCGACCTCGGTGTGCCCAACCCGAATCCCTGAAGTTTATAATTAGTACTATTTACAATTTAGATAGGCCTGTATTAGCTACAACATAGAATAACAATATATCTGTTTTTCACTTCTACCACAAAAGCGTTGTTAGTGCTTTTTGCGGTACATAGGTATGAAACTATGTCAGTTCGTGTTGATTACGTAAGCGATCCCTCTGTATTTTGGCTGTAAGTTGCGGTTCGGGGTGCGGTCCAGGTCTGGACCTGGAAAATACCTGAACCGAACCTGAACCGGACCGGACCCCAATGCGGTTTGCGGTTCGGCCAGAGGACCCAAACCAGACTGGGTTCAGGTTCGGGGTTCGGAGAAAATCGCCTCCAAACCGGACTGCACCGGACCGCGGCATCCCTAATTACAGTAAGGTAGGTCTCATTAGGAACCCACACCCCATGATGTAAGCCCTAAACCCTAGGGTTTGATTACATAAGCATTACATAGGGTAGCCATGGGGAGGGGTTTGACGAAGCCCAGAGTGGGGTTACCTTAGGGTTAGAGCACGTGAAGATAGTTGATCCTGGAGCATTTTGTTGCGAAGTTTGTGGGTCTGAAAACAACTCAAGGACAAACTGAGAGATAATCCAAGCATTATCAATGTATGCACATGTGGGATTCTAGTAAGTTACAAGTGGGAACATTGCTAGCTATTAATCGCATCCTTCACTTCGAAGATGTTCTGTGGCAGCAGGGTGCGATGCCTGTGGTACTTCTTGTTCACCCATGCTGCATGTGAACCCGACAATCCATCCCTGTAAGTGGCAACGAAATGTGTGGCTCAATTTGCGAATCTGCGGCAAAGTGAGCTTTGCAAACACGAAAGAAAATATACAAATACCTTCGGATTTGATGAATGGGGACACTGTCAAGGCTGTCCCTGACAGTGGCCTCCATTTCGCAAGCTGTCTTCGCTCAGGGAACCGTGCGGTAATGTGACTTGGCTGCCCCCCAGAATTGCTTGATGAAATTCATCTCACAGTGATATTTTGGATAGAAGTCGCATTTGTGGCGATGCTTCTCAATTAGCTCTTCGAGCTGTGACTTCTGAGCCATGAAATTGGGCTGGAAGTAAAGCAGGCTGTAATGAACCATCACTAGGATAGCAGGTAAGCGGGATGATGAGTCGCTCCCGAAACTTACTAAGAGGACTTGTTTTGATTACTCATATTACTGTACAATTACTTAGCAGATTTGTGATTGTTTACCAAGCGTTAGTAGTAGTGGCTACATTGCTGATGAAGGCATGTAGTCAAGCGTTGCTTATAAGGAAGCTGTCGACTGATGTGGTCAACAGCTTGACACTTTTGTACCTTCCAGAATCCAACTGGCTTCTTCTCATCCTCTTGATCGGTTGGCCAGTACAAGCTCCGCTTAGGGAGGCACTTGCAGGTGTCCTCATATAGTCACTGTTACGTTCGACTGGACGTATCGACTCGACTTGAGTGGCGAGCGTGGAGTACCGATTGTGCGAGGGGTTCGTGTGTCGATGTTGGCGTAGCGATTGCCAAACCTCCCCCGATGAGGGTCGTGGATATGGCGACGACAGTATGCGAGAGCGTAGGGTATTACCCTAGGCGGAGTAGTGAATATATCAGCGATGGAATGGATACGAAGTATCTCCGATCGTCGTAGAAAAGAAGGTTGGAACTGACAAGTCGACTGGACTTGGATGCAGCCCACAGGGTGTGACAGTGTGAAGTCGATGAGATTCAAGAACTCAGACCTAAGGTCCTTGTTCGTTAGAAGTACATGTTAAATACGAATTGAGCTACGCCACTACTGGAAGCTGCGGTACTAGGATCGCCACCAATACTACTAGTACTTGTACTAGTATGATGTCATACGGAACCGCGCCGAACGAGATAGAAGATGTTTAGTAAGTAATCAGGAGTCACGGGTACGAGAGGGCGCGCGGGGCGTAAGAGGTATGAATCAAAATGTGAAAATGGTCCCACTGATAGTCCATGTGATACGGAAGACTATGGCAAAAGTTCAGGCCAAACGGTCAACGTAGGTGACACGCGTGGCTAATCGTAACAGTCACGCCTACGAGCGTTGACACGTCATTGCTGAGTCACATTATATTCGTCACTGCATATTGGCCTAAGTCAGGCTCGGCCTTGTCAGGCATTACATCAGTGTCAAGCTCTCCCATACGCCATGGTGACGCTAAACACGAAAGAGGTTGGAACTTCCAACCCTACCGCATCAACTCCAGAGAACGGGATGCCCCCGTTAGATATCTCAAAGGACGAATCAGGTGGAGAACAATCCCCAACAAAAGAAGAACAGGAGAATTCGAGCATTTCAACACCGGCTATTATGCTGAAGCGGCCACTTCACAAAGGTATCACCCCGTTGTCTTCAATAATGACAGGTGCTGCTGGATAGAACTTAGGTGGAACCAAACTCTCTGCCATTTTGAAGCAGCTAGACCAGCCGCTGACGACCTCAACTGTGTTATGACACCAACCGATTTTTAACTTTTTCTTGTCATGTGACTGTCTCGTTTATCGTTGCTTTCCTTTCACCTGACCACATCCACTCATTACTTCAGACTGATTACTATACTCTTAGATGACGCGGCTCTTGGCCACATGACGCATTACTATACGTGACTCACATGGGAGGCTCCTATGACGTGGCCCCCATTTTCTTATTGTTCTGCTGTGCACACTGTTGTGACTCAGTGCGCAGCCCTCTGTGACCTATTGTTCTTATTACCTTATTGTTCTGGTGACGCCTATTGTTGATGTGACACCATTGTTCTCTAGATACTATAAAGTCTGGCTCATTAGTACCATGTAGCTTCAGACTTGACTTCCCCTGTATCTTACAGCACAGTCGTTGTCTAAACCATCTTGCTCATCATCATCAGTCTGATAAGTTCACCTTGTGTTCACTTATTGCCCTCTCACCAAGGAACCCTCTCAACACTACTTGCACCCTTATCCCCTCTCATTGTATCTTTGCTATACGTCCCTTGAGGCGTGCTTAGTACAACTCTATCATAGTAACTCTCTAAGTGCACTTTGCGCTTAGTACTCTGATATCGAACCACCCCTATACCCCTTCAGCGTCCTCAGGATACTTAAGCCAAGTCAGCTGAACGTCCCTGCTGTGACGTAACAAACTGCAACATACCACTAATCGAAGCCTTACCCATAGAAGAACAAGGGAGGATTGACGGGCAACCAGAAGAAGAAGAAGCTCCAATATCCCCAGAACTCCAACACTGCACCCCTGCAAGATTGGATACTAGTCACACAAGTGAATGAGCGAATACGCCCTCAATTGTATACGACAAACCCAAGACAATTCAAGTTTGCAAAGAAGAACCTGAGGTAGAGGAGATTACCCAACAAACAGCTACGTTGCACCTTCCTGACCCAATCAGAATGGCAACTCAAACAATGATTGAAGAACCTCGACCACTTGTAATAGACAAGTGAATGGGGCATGTAGTGGATATGGATCCCGCAGATTTACAAGCCGCAAGAAGAGCAATGGGACCTGATGAACCAGACCAACCGGGAGGATTCGACTTTGACTACATTGAACCACCCCAACCAGACATACAAATCAATAGAGGAGAAGGGTGCCGAGGATACCCATACAGATGCCAACCAGCAGATGGAGGAGGACTGCCACCAGCAGGTGGAGGAGGACCACCACCAGCAGGCGGAGGAGGACCACCACCAGCAGGCGGAGGAGGACCACCACCAGCAGGCGGAGGAGGACCACCACCAGCAGGCAGAGGGGCACCACCCAACAGACCAATTCAACAGACGGACAAATTCATAGGAAATCCACCAAGTCCGTTCAATGGGGATCGAGCCAAAGTTGAAGGCTTCATCCTTCAATGGGAAGTATATGCTGGAGTCAACGCTAGTCATGGGGCAATGAGGAACAAATATCAAAAAGCTATGTTGTTCCTCACTTATGTTCAAGGAGAACTGGTTAATGCCTGGGTCATGTCCGCAAGCCAATGGCTCATGAGAGAAGTCACCCAGGGGGTCAGCCAGTTCAACAATAGGCTATGGGATAACATCCTACAAGCCTTCAGAAGACAGTTCACAGATGTACTCAGCAAGGAATGAGTGCAGGCTCAACTAGACGCAGGAATACGCATGAAGGAGGGGAGAATTGACGACTACATTGCCCTATTCAAACAACTGGTTCGATATGCAGGATACGACATTAACTCAGAACAAACCCTCAAATATTTCATCAAAGGGCTACCAAGGGCACTATACGAAGCCATGTACCAGCATGACAACCCAAGGATGTACGAAGAATGGAGGGCATCCGCTCTTAAAAGACAACAAAAGTGGATACACATGCAGATGGTGTGTGGTAATCTTGACACGTTCAAAGCCAGCACTAAAAACCAATCTGGAGCACTGGCAAAATTACTCACCCCACTATCCCATCCAGACACGATGGACACATCAGCCGACTGAGTCAGAGGAAGACTCGCAGGAGCAGAAGACGTCGTCAATACCCCACAACCTCCTTTTCCCCCAAGAGGAGGATATATCCAGAAGCAATGAGAAGGACGCTGAGACTTTAGTCAAGTCCGGTGCTACAACTGCAAAAAGATGGGGCACATTAGCAGAGATTGCCGCCATCCACGACGCAACAGGCGTGCTCCCCAAATAAGGGGAGCAGAAGACAAGATAAAGACAGATGAAGATAAGGCTGAAGACTGGTTGAGAGGAGTGGCCAGTGAAGGAGACAATGTAAAGGATCTAATCCTTCAGAAGTTGATGGGGACGGATTTTTCAGATGCCTAAACCCAGCGGCCTGGGTGAGGGCATTTCATTGTAACTCTGTGTACATTATGCGCTATCGATCTATGCGAATTCCAGTTCAGCTACACACGTGTTACAACATGGCCGACATTAAAGCACTAGTGGACTCAGGAGCCACTGACAATTTTGTGAGCGTACACTTCCTCTGTAGCATTATCACCTAATGCTTGTTCGACTTGAACAGGTCTACGTCATGACGTTCTACTATACGGATGAATGTTGATAATCACTGGCAACTTAGCTGAGTTGCGCCGCCACTAGGTCACTTGCTTATAGACACTAGGGTACCCAAAGGGCAAGCTTCAATCGATAGATTGGAAGAAGATGAGAGTAGGCTGGTGATGATTCAAGAAGACCAAGCTGAAGAGCCTTGGTCTTTACGGGACAGTTTATATACAGATACTCACTGGCTTTAAAGCGCAGCTGATAATCAAAACCCTAGTACAGTGCTACTAGTATCGAGTCATCGTAAGTAAATACAAATACCTGAAACACCGGTAAACCCAAAGCACCGGCGATGTGTAAGTGTCCATGACTAATGAGGCTTACTACCGTAGTCATAACCATGTAGTAAGCGTCCCGAACTCCGAGACCTTGTAATACTGATGATGAAGGATCCGAACGATGTCAAACCGTGACATTACCCCTTTTTCAGGTGGAACGTCCTTGTTTGAAAACCCATGGAATGATGGTCGCACCTCGACTGACAGTCACCTCCTGATCCATGATACGCTGTAGTCCATTCGCCTCTTCGAGACGACGCGTACTCTTCCTGACCTCATTACCAACGACGTACTGTTCATTTTCTAATGCAGTGATCCGCTCGGCAATTTCGCTGTACCGGCTGGTGACAGCACGGTAACGAAGGACCTCCACCCACAACGACCGATCTGGGATCTGCGCCATGGCCAAGTCGACCCCGTGGCGATCACCATAATCCTGTCGTAAGTACCGCAATTGATCATGCGTGTACTGGCGGTCGTTATCCACGGCATCGAAATCAGGAGCGACATGGACTTCACCTTGTTGGATTTCTCCCCCCTTCTCCATACATCCGTACACAATAGGATTGTTGCCGGGCATCACGTGGATGTACTTGGCAACCGTAATATGACCATTGATGGTCATTCTGAAAGCGATGTATCTGGGGGGAATGTTCAGCTCAAATCCATCTGGGGCGTCAGCCTTGTCCTGTGCGTGTTGTCGTTCTGCTGGGGCTCCACCTCCACGGTAGTCCGGAAAGCAAGGGCTTTCTTTTGACGCTCCCACACCAGCTCTTCTTCCTCGTCTCGACCTCTGTGGCACAAGTGGTACCCTTTCATCTTGGGATCCCGATACTTCGTGGGGATTTTGGTTTTCTTTGTCGGAGTCTTCTTCCCAAGCTCGGAGGGTGGCGTGGATGTGAATACCCCAGGACGTCGCGGGGTCCATGATGACGTTGGTAGGGGGGTCGACATTGATATATCGAGGCGTTGGCGGTGGAGGGACGCGGACGGGGTCGTGGTTACATGTGCAATTGTGGATGAGTTGTCCGCAATCGTAGTGGATGTGGGAGTCGTGGAGGTCAGGGTGACCTGGACATGACAGGGTGGTTTGCTTACAGTCTCCACAAACTCTGACCACGTCACTGAGGTCGGAGACGCTTGGAACCGCGATAAGCATTTGTGGAACAAGGATATTCTCGACACGAGTAGGAGCTTCCTCCTCCACGCTCGATTTGTCTTCCTCCAGTCCTCCAGCGTTGTGTCCGCATACATCAGGGGTTTCGGGGATGAAATCCCCTGGTTCAATGCATCGGAAGGCTGCGGCGACGTCAGATGCGGTGGGCTCTGTGGTGGAGATAGCGGGAGCGAGGTAAGAGGAGTTGTCATCGTATGTGGAAGTAGATGTGGGGGAAGTGGTCATTGTTCGTCGAAGGAAGAACTGATGCGCTTCGTCCAACGAAGAGCCTGCTTTTATGCGTGAGGGTGATGAATTCAAAGACCATTTGAACTCAGCTAGGGCGTCAGGGGCATGTACATCAGTGGCGTTGACCCACTGCGACTCCGAGTCTGGGTATCCCTTCCATTTGATAAGGAATTGTTTACGCCTTGTTCTGCCGAATTGCCGTTGGTCTAGAATTTTCTCGATTTCATATTCTTCTTCTCCATCGATTAATTCAGGGGGCGGTCTTGGGAAATTTGGTCCGTGAAAGGAAGTCTTGCAATAGGGGGTGAGAAGATCAATATGAAACACGTCATGGATGCTCCATTTGGTAGGCAATTCCAATCGATAATTGACTGGGGACATCACCTGAATGATTTGGAAGGGCCCATGTCTCTTGGGTGCAAGCTTGGCGCTCGGCTGATGGGTTCTCAGGTGACGTCCCTCTAGCCATATGCGATCCCCTTTTTGGAATTTGGGCGTATCTTTATGTGATACCCATGACTTCTGGGCTTTGATGATTTGCCTTTGAGCGTGTTCCCGTGCTTGCTTGAATTGATCGAGGTGCAACGCTACTTGCGGAAGGGGACTAGGCGTGGAATTCCAATCAGCACGAGGATTATGCCCCATCAACAAGAAGAATGGAGACTGCCCTGTGGCCTCATGGGGCCAATTGTTATGCGTGAATTCCGCTATTGGAAGATAAAGATTCCAATTGTCTTGTCGTTCATTTACCCAAAAGCAGAGATATTGTTCGAGCCATTGATTGGTCTGCTCTGATTGTCCATCCGTGCGAGGGTGATATGCGGTAGAAATGTTTTGGTTAATCTCCAGTTGTTTGCATAGTTCTCTCGTGAACTTGGACGCAAATCTAGGATCTCTATCACTGATGATCTTGTTTGGTAGTCCATACTGCATAAACACATGTTTGATGTACAAGGCAGCTGTTTCTTCTGCGTTGATTTCCTCATTACAAGGAATGAATACTGACGCCTTGGTACAGTCATGATCCGTGACCGTAAGAATTGAATCGTAGCCCTGTGCGATTGGTAGTTTAGTGATGAAATCGAGAGTGATAGTTTCGAACGGCATAGCTTCCAGCTTTGGGAATATAGGTTGTAGTGGAGCCCGGATAGGGTGACTGTTGACCTTATGTCATTGGCATTCTGCGCAGCCTGTTATGTGCGAGCTGCACGTGAGCCTGACTTAGGCAACGTAAGGTGAACGCGGTGACTCAGCAGTTTCTTGTCTCTAGCATGAAGGCAGAGTATCGTCTCAACGCTCGAAGGCGGAGTCTGTTTGATGATTGCTTGGTACGCGGCCCCAAAGGACGAGAGAGAGAGAGAGAAGGCACAACTTGGATAACAAGATGAGAGTGGTACAAGAAATCCAAGCTATCGACCACAACAGTCGATAGCTTCCTTATATAGTGCTATAGGGCCGCCCGCCTTCGTCAGTGAGACCGCCACTACTACTAGGCTTACTCCTCTGCTGTGTAATCATCCACGTCTACTCAGTAATCGTACAGTAATGATATCAGTCATTGTCTGCACTGCCTTGGTAAGTATTAGGGAGCGACTCGTCATCCCCCTTACCATACTCGTTCATCATACTCCCGGTTCTTCCCAGCGTCCCCTAGCTTATGGGTTAGGTCAGATACGCACTACGACCCGGGACGTTACATCACCCCTTCACAAGGGTGAGCGCCCTCGCTCCACAACCCAATTGGGTACTGCTGTCAGTCCGACATCCGTCTCGTGCTCGTCCCGTATCCTTACAATGGCGTGCGCCCTCCCCAACCTCCTTGCCGAGTGTTGCGAGCGGTCGACGTGCACGAAGATGTCGTCTTCGAGCTTCTTGATCGCCGCCTCCAATTCTTGAATGACTTCCTGGGACGCGCGGTAGCGCCTCACTTCGGCGGCAAGAGAGATGTCTCCCAACCTAGCGAGGGCTTCGTCTACCTGTTGCCGTCCCCGGAAGTCAGCGCGGAGGTATTGTAGGTCCTCTCGGGAGTACTCAGCTGCGGGCCCCATGTCCCTACATGGCTCGGCATGGATGTCCCCACGATAGATGGGCGAAAGTCGCCCCATCGTCCCAAATACTTCGGGGTTATCGAGCATCCTCACCCAGACATACCTCGCAGGGATGCGGCGACCCTCATGTTCGATCACCATGGGTACCCAATTCATCCTGTTGTTGAGGACGAATCCACTGGGAGTAGGCGATAGGGTACGGATAGGGCGCCTCGTCGCATCCGCTCGGCGCGTAGTGATGGGTGAGGGGTCGCGTGCCTCCCGGTAGGGTGGTAGTCCTCGTGCTTCATATCCGACCTCCGCAGTCGGTCCGTAGATGACAGCAACCAGTGGTGCTCATCCTTCGTCATCCATGGTTTCGTTGGCAATGTCGTCTTCTTCATTTTCTTGTTCTCGTGGGGGAATGCGCAGAGGGTTGCAATGGCAGTAACTTTGGGGGTTATCGCATCGGGTGCAGATAACGTGGGTGTCGTGGTATGAGCCATCGGTGGACTTGTTGCTGTCATATCGGTCGACAGCGGTGGTAGACGTGAAGGCGGTGGAGGGCTGTAGGATACTTGCCTCGTCAACATTCGTATCCTCTTCCGTCTCTCCTCCGCTGTCATCTTTGTCACTTGATCCAGACGCCATGAGGTCATCACCTCCTTCAACAGCCTGTAGTCCCTCCTCATCTGCCTCCACTTTTCCGCTAGTGGGTGTGGGGAATCGCCTGCGAGCTTCGGCCAGGTCGCGTTCTTGTTGTTCTCGCTCGTCTCGGTCTCGTTCGGCCACGGCTCTGACCTGCTCGATTGCTGAGCAGAAAGGGTCGTCCACATTGTTGGTGGTGTCGTAGGTGGTGAGGGTGTTAACAGAGGGGAGGTCATCGATGTGGGTAAGAGTGTTAATGGGGATGTAGGCCATTGGAGTGGGGATTGATTGTGCCATAGTCCCTGCTTTTATGTGGACTTCAGCTCGCGGGTTAGATTGTTTAAACTCCCTTATCTTCTCGTCCGCATGGATATCGCTCCATGGGACCCACTGGTTGTCCGAGTCTGAGTAACCCTTCCATTTGATGAGGTACTGAAGCTTGCGCCCTCGTCCGTGTCTTCTCGAGTCTAATACCTTTTTGACCTCATATTCTTCCACGTCCTCTACCAATTCTGGTGGTGGGCACTGATAGTTTGCACTGTGAATCAGTGTTTCTTTGTAAGGTGTGAGAAGGTCTGTGTGAAAGACGTCGTGGATGCTCCACTGTGTGGGAAGTTCAAGTCGGTAATTGACAGGAGACATCACCTGGACAATCCTGAATGGCCCATGTCATCTGGGCGCAAGTTTTGTGGTTGGCTGATGGGTCCGCAGGTGACGTCCTTCTAGCCAGACCCTATCTCCTATTTGATATCTGGGGAAGTCACGAGTCTTGATCCATGACTGTTGTGCGTGGCGCATTTGTTCATGTGCCTGATTCCTTATCTCTTTCAACTGTTCTAGCCTAGCTGTGACCTGTGGTATGGGTGATCTTTTGTCCGTCCAATTAGTGTGTGGGTGATATCCCATCAGCAACCTAAATGGAGTTTCACGTGTAGATTCGTTAACCCAATTGTTATGCGTGAACTCAGCTAGTGCGAGGTGATCGGCCCAATTGTCTTGCCTTTCGTTGGCCCAGAACCTGAGGTACTGTTCCAGCCATTGGTTTGTTCATTCTGATTGTCCGTCTGTCCTTGGGTGGTAGGCAGTTGAAATGTTTTGTTGTATTCCCAAGAGTCGGCATAGTTCTCTTGTAAACTTGGATGCGAATCGAGGGTCTCGATCACTGATTAGTTTCGTTGGTAGGCCAAATCGTGCGACTACATGTTTGGCGTATAGAGCTGCAGTTTCTTCACCCGAGATTTCCTCCTTACAAGGTATGAATATTGATGCCTTCGAGCAGTCGTGGTCAGTGACCGTGAGTATTGAATCGTACTCCCTTGATATCGGGAGTTTGGTGATGAAGTCTAGCGCCACTACTTCAAATGGTGTTGCTTCTGGTTTTGGGAAGATTGGTTGCAGCGGCGCCTTTGTCCTTTGTGTGTTGACCTTGCATCGCTGGCAATCAGCACATCCTCGTACGTATTCGGCAATGTCCTGTTTCATTGTGGGCCACCAGTAGTGGCGTTCCACCATCTGGGTTGTTTGGTTTATTCCTGGGTGTCCGTGAATAGGGGGATCGTGATGTGTGGAGATTACTTCTCTGATTTCTCCTGGTGTTCCCGTGACGACTAGCCTTTGTCCGCAGTACCACCACAGTCTGTCTACTTTGGTTAATTTGTGGGGGTCGACCCACTTGCGTATCCTTTGTTCGTCTTGTTGTGGTTGAGTGGTGGTTGTTCGTACGAACAACTTGTTTGGTAGAACCGTGATGTTCTTGTTGTCCTTTTCTCCTTGGTCGTAGTTGGTGCATCGTGAGAGTGTGTCAGCTCTTCCATTTGCGGTTCCCTTGACGTGATGTATCTCGAAATTGTATTCTGCCAATTCTAGTACTTCTCTGGCGATTCGTCGGCTGATTTTCTGGGGATCCCGCCAGTACCGAAGGTTAAGATGGTCCGAGAATATGCATACTTTGTGTGAGGATCCAGCTAGTAGGTGTCGCCAGTTCCTTAACGCTTTTACGATTGCTAATAACTCTAGGTTATAGATGTCGTAGTTGCGTTCAGCGGCATTCAGTGTTGCTGAGTAGTACCCCACGGGGTGTCGTTTCCCATCCGATTTCTTCTGTAATAGCACCGCTCCTACTGCGAATCCCGATGCATCGACTTCTAAATCGAATTGTTGTGTTCTGTCGTGACCCGTTGTTTGAGTGTATCGAATGCTGTTTGATGTCTTTCCGTCCATTGCCATGGTTTGTCTTTTCGCGTTAGTTCATTTAGTGGTTTGGCAATGTTCGCGAAGCCTCTGATAAACTGCCGGTAAAAGTTGCAAAAACCAAGGAAAGATCGTACGTCCTTAACTGATGAGGGCGATGTCCAGTCGCGAACACCCGAAATTTTGACAGGGTCCATGCGTGTTACCCCCTCTTCAAGGATTACCCCCAGGTAATCAATACTAGGGGCGTTAAAGACACATTTTTCTGGTTTGAAGAAGAGGTCGTGTTTTTGAGCGACTTCTAGGACATCGCAAACCGCCTTCTGGTGTTGTTCGAGTGTGTTTGGTTGACGTTTCGTAGCTATCGCTATGTCGTCCATGTAGACCCTGATGGTCGTCCCATTGGGTTCATGTTTTGCTATCGTTGGTCGGTATATCTCGTTCATGAAACTCTGAAAAGTGGCTGGTGAGTTACACAGCCCAAAGTACATGACGGTTGGTTCAAAAAGTCCGCGGCGTGTTTTAAACGCGGCTTTGTGTTCGTCTCCTTCCTTGATCCGTATGTTGTTATATCCTTGTCAGACGTCTAGTTTGCTGAACATTTGAGCTCCACCGAGGTCTTGGATGAGGTCATCGATAAGAGGGAGTGGGTATTGGTTACGTATTGTCCACTCGTTTATTTGTCGGTAGTCCTGTACGGGTCGTAGCTTTCCGTCCTTCTTTTTAATAAAAAAGAATGATGATGCATACGGGGATTTCGAGGGACGTATATATCCCTTTTCGACTTGTTCATCAATGAAGTCGTCCAATGCTGCGTCTTCTACCCTGGTCATGGGGTATACTTTGCAGTCAATTACTTCTGGTGCTCCCTTCTTGGAGTCTATTGCGTGATCGCAACTTCTTTTGGGTGGGAACCTTTTCGATTCTTCTTCGTTAAATACCTTCGCGAAGCGTTGGTATTCTGTTGGTATTTTGACCTCCACAGTGTACTGCTTGGCATCCACTGCAAGTTCGACTGCTGATCTTCTTCCATATACCTGTTCTTCTAGGTTTGTCACGATTTGTTTTTTTGTTTTGGTTGTGAACATTCGTGATGTCCTTTCGTCGTTTTCTTCTTCTTTTAGCAGCCTTGCTAACACTGCTTTCCTGTCGTTTGGGTTAATTGATCGCAACACTATAGGAAGTTGTTTCTCATCTATAGTGGTGTGTCGCCAGCTGAACCTTGGCTCATAGGTGGCGAGCCATGGGTATCCTAGTAGGATGTCTTCTCTTCCGATATCGGTGACAAGGAACCTTAATTCCCTTTTTGTTCCTCCTGTTTCCACGTTGAGCGTGAGGTAGTGTGTGATCTGCCCCGCTTTATTAGTGGTATCGTCAATGTTGTAGATATTTTTGGGCTTATCTAATGCCCTTGTCCCAATCCCATCCGTTTGACGAAGTTCGGATGTATGAAGTTATCAGTGGCTCCGGAGTCCACTAATGCTTTGATGTCGGCCATATTGTAACTTGCGTGGATAGACACTGGTACTTGCATAGAACGATAGCGCATAATATACCAGAGTTACAATGTATTGCCCTCACCCAGGCCGCCGGGTTCAGGCGCTTCCAAAATCCTGTCCATAACTGTTGTAGGACCAGGTCCTTTACTTCTTCGTCATCTCCTGCGACTCCTCGTAGCCATTCCGCTGCCTTTTCTTCTTTAGTTGGCGCGGTTTCAGTGGTGCGTGTTTGTATGTCGCAGCGTCTCCTGGGCTGCCTGCAGTCGCGGCTGATATGACCCATCTTCTGGCAGTTATAACACTGCGTTTGGCTGTGGTCTCGTTTAAACTGTCTCTGAATGAATCCCCCTCGTGGCGGGAATGGTGGTTGTGGGGGTTTGGTATTCCTGTAGTGGTTTGCCACGATATCTTCGGCCCCTGCGAGTCGTCCTCGTATGCGATCTGCGGATGTGTCCATTCGATTGTCACTCTGGAGTGGTGCGAGTAACTTAGCTAACGCTCCCCCTGGAGCTCGTCCTGGTTTAAAGGCGTCCAGGTTACCCCTGACCGTCTGCATGTGGATCCACTTCTGCTGCCTTTTCAGGGCAGAATCTCTCCACTCTTTGTAGTTTCTGGGGTCGTCGTGTTGGTACATGGTTTCGTACAATGCTCGTGGTAGTCCTTTTGTGAAGTACTTGATAGTTTGTTCGGCATTAATGTTGTACCCTGCATGTCGAACCAGCTGTTCGAATTGCGCAATGTAGTCATCGATCCTTCCGTCCTTCATGTGTATTCCAGCGTCGAGCTGGGCTTGGGCTCGTTCTTTGCTGAGAACGTCGCCGAACTGTCTTTGAAAGGCGTTGAGCAGATTCTCCCATAACCTATTGTTGAACTGGTCTGTTCCCGTGGCTACCTCGTTGACAGCCATCGGCTTGCGGACATTACCCATTGGTTAACCGCATTTCCTTGTATGTATGTGAGAAACAACATAGCTTTCTGATATTTGTTCCTCATAGCAGAGTGGTTGGCATTGACTCCTGGTATACCTCCCATTGGAGGATGAATGATTCCGCTTGGGACCTGTTTCCTGTGAATGTAGGCGGCGGATTGCTGATGAACTTGTCGTTTCCTTGTTGGTTGGCTATCGCGGGTCCTGCTGGTGGTCCTGCTGGAGGTGGTCCTCCTCCTCCTCCTCCTTGCGGCCAACCACCATTGGGTGGTCCTCCTCCTGGTGGTCCTCCCTGGTGGTCCTCCCTGGGTGGGAATGGTCTGTTATCGGGTGATGGTACTCTGTTTCGGTTGAGCCGGAACTTGTAGAACATTTCAGTTCCTTCCAGGATACTTGGTGCGTGGGGACATCTGGTCCCATTGCTCGATTAACGGCTTCCATGTCTTCTGGTTGTAGTTGTTGGACGTGACCTGTCTGTTCGTTAATGACAAGTCGGGGTGGTGATACTTCTGTTTGGGTAGTCATCCTGCTGAATGGTATTCCCCTGATTGGTTCGGGAATGTGCAACTCAGCTGTTCGTGTGGCTAGTGCGTCTACCTCCGGCGATTGTACTATGATTTCTTTGGGTTCTATCCCTTCACTTCGTGGAGTTGGCGATCATTGGCTAGTATGGCTTGATGCAGCCGGTGTTTCTGGTCGTAGTTGGAATTCGGTCCTTGGTGGTTCCGAATCGAGGTTTTCGTCTTCCTGACCGTCTATGGGTCCTTGTTGATCAATTGGTCGCGCGTCGACCAATGGTACGTTGATATGTAGGTCATCAGCTGCTGGTCGTGTTGCTTCAAAGTAGCTGTTAGTGTTGCTCCACCTGAGCTCGACCCAGCAACAGCGTTCTCTGTTGAAGACTACTGGATGATATCTTTGTGCGGTAGCTGCTCGGCGTAGTATCCTGTGTTGTGTTCTTCGGTTCGTCTGATGTCTGGTACGTGTCGCCACCTTACTCGTCCTATGAGGTATCGAGTAGGTGCGTCTCGTTCTCTCAGTCGACGCGATAGGGTGTAAAGTCCCAACCGTCCTTGGTATTGAGAGTCGCCACGGCGTTCGATGATTTAGTAGAGCTTGGATTTAATGTTACGTGCGAGCTGCACGTGAGCCTGACTTAGGCAACGTAAGGTGAATGCGGTGACTCAGCAGTTTCTTGTCTCTAGCACGAAGGCAGAGTATCGTCTCAACGCTCGAAGGCGGAGTCTGTTTGATGATTGCTTGGTACACGGCCCCAAAGGACGAGAGAGAGAGAGAGAAGGCACAACTTGGATAACAAGATGAGAGTGGTACAAGAAATCCAAGCTATCGACCACAACAGTCAATAGCTTCCTTATATAGTGCTATAGGGCCACCCGCCTTCGTCAGTGAGACCGCCACTACTACTAGGCTTACTCCTCTGCTGTGTAATCGTCCACGTCTACTCAGTAATCATACAGTAATGATATCAGTCATTGTCTGCACTGCCTTGGTAAGTATTAGGGAGCGACTCGTCATCCCCCTTACCATACTCGTTCGTCATACTCCCGGTTCTTCCCAGCATCCCCTAGCTTATGGGTTAGGTCAGATACGCACTACGACCCGGGACGTTACACAGCCCCTTACATATGCCAATACATCTTGTCGTATTGTTGGCCACCAATAGTATCGTTCTACTATTTTGCCAGTTTTGTTGATCCCTGGATGACCATGCACTGGGGTATCGTGGTGAGCGGCAATTATTGACTTCCGCTCTTCACCTCCCTTAGTAATTACTCTTCTGCCTTCTTTATACCATACCCCATTGATCCTCTTTAGTTTGTGCGGATCTACCCATGATTTAATGATACTTTCATCTTGGGCATCTTTATGATTGATCGTCCTCATTTCTTCCATCGCGATTGTTGTAAACGAATGGGCGGGCATTCCTGTTCGGTGTGTGTTGGTGGTTCGTACGAATATTTTGTCTGGTAACACCGTAACATTTTTGTTATCCTGTTCCCCGTGATCGTAGTCGGGTCGTCTTGATAATGCGTCTGCTCGTCCATTCGCAGTTCCTTTTATGTGATGAATTTCAAGATCGTATTCCGACAATTCCAATACTTCCCTTGCTACTCGTCTACTGATCTTCTGGGGTTCTCTCCAGTATCGCAAGTTCATATGGTCCGAAAATACTTTAATCTTGTGGTGTGACCCTGCTAGTAAGGGCCTCCAATGGCGTAAAGCTTTGACTATCACCAATAGCTCAAGATCATAGATGTCGTAATTTCGTTCTGCTGTGTTTAGTGTTGCGGAATAATAGCCTATGGGGTGTCTTTTGCCATCAGTTTTCTTTTGAAGTAACACCGCTCCCACCGCGAATCCTGATGCATCTACTTCCAGTTCGAATTGGTCTTGCAGTACCGGGTGCGCAAGTACAGGTTCATTTGTAACCCATCTTTTCAATATCTCGAATGCGTGTTGTTCTGTTGGGCCCCAATGCCATTCCATTGTTTTCTTTGTGAGGTCGTTCAATGGTTTGGCAATTGATGCGAATCCTTTGATGAATAGGCGGTAAAAATTGCAAAAACCCAAGAAAGATCGTACATCCTTAACTTTAGTTGGCGTTGGCCAATTTTTGATGCCAGCGATCTTAACAGGGTCCATGCGTGTTACCCCTTTTTCAAGGATTACCCCCAGGTAATCGAGGGATGTTGAGTGGAAGGTGCATTTCTCCGGCTTGAAAAATAAGTTGTACTTCTCGGCTACTGTTAGTACGTCTCTGACTGCATTGATGTGGTCATTAATATTTGTTCAAGTAGCGATACCGATGTCATCCATATAAACCCGAATAGTGGTTCCTTTTGTGTCATGCTTCGCAATAGTGTCCCTATATATGTGGTTCATCATGGTCTGGAATGTAGCAGGTGAATTCGTTAATCCGAAGAACATCACCGTAGGTTCGGAGAGTCTGTATGGCGTTTTAAACGCTGCTTTGTGTTCATTGCCCTTTTTGATGCGGATGTTGTTATATCCCCAACATACATCGAGTTTTGTGTAGATATGTGCACCGCTAAGGCCTTTGATGAGAGTTTGAATCAGTGGTAGGGGATAGTTGTTGCGGATTGTGAACTCATTGATTCGTCGGTAATCCTGTACTGGGCGTAGCTTTCCGTCCTTCTTTTTTACAAAAAAGAACAGGGAAGCGTACTGCGATTTAGAGGGTCTGATATACCCCTTGTTGAGCTGTTCTGTGATGAAGTCTCGTAGTGGTTTGTCCTCTAATTGGGAAAGTTCATATATGGAACAATTGATATGGTCCGGAGTGTTGGCTTTGAATTTGATGGCATGATCCCATTCCCGAGAAGGGGGAAATTGGTGGGATTCTTCTTCGCTGAAGACTTTTTTGAAATCGCTATACTCTTCTGGTATTTGGACTTCTTCTTTGGGTCCTGCAGCAATAGCGAGATCAGTGGCAGCACCTTTGATAGAACTATGCGTTCCTAGTTTCGCGACAATATTGTGTTTCGCCGTGTCCGAAAGTAAGTGAGCTACTACGCTGGTATTGATCTTGGGATGACATGATTTGATTATGATTGGTAATGTGTTTTCGTCAATGGTCCCATGTTTCCAGCTGAATTTTGGCTCGAAGGTACTGAGCCATGGATATCCAAAAAGGAGATCCTCTTTTCCGATATCCGTGATTAAAAATCACATCTTCCTGACAATTCCTTTTGTCAATATTTGTAGGTCAACGAAGTGAGTGACTGATCCCTTTTTGTATGGGTGTCATC
>WITN01000555.1:0-59060 GCA_015025155.1 Lactarius quietus
GCATGTACAGTTCAAGAGTGTGCCCGTTGGCTGACCCATCAATGATGGTATTGATGGCTGATCATTATGTGAATTGCTGGCTAGGTCGTTGACCCCTTCGGTCTTGTTCTAGTACCTGTTCTGCGTTGGCCAGTCTTCCCCTTGTCCTAGTACAATCTGCTGATGTATCCATGGCATTTGGATTTTGAAATGCTTGGAAGGCTTTGGGCTAGCGGGAGGGAGTTCCTTGTGTTTTGAACTGATTGAATTTGTTTTGCATATGGATCCACTCGCCGTGATGTTCAATACTGCTATTTCACCATTCCTCGTATGTGTGGGGCTTGTCCAACACATATACGCTTTCATATAACTTTCAAGGGAGACCTTCAGCAAATAGTTCGACCACCAATGGTTCATCTACTCGATAGCCAGCGAGATGAACTAAATTTTCGAATTTGGCCATGTATGCATCAATGTCCTGCTTCTCCATTTTGATCCCTTTCTGAGCTCTGCTTGAGCCCTTTCTTCTCTTAACGTATCGCGAAATTGTCGTTTGAATGATAGCATAACACTGTCCCATAACCACTGGTTGGTGGGGTCGATGTGGTTGACCTGCACCTGCAGCTGCATCCAAGCGCTGATAGATCCTACCCATTCAGTGACATGGGGACCTTGTACATAGGTGAGGAATAACATAGCTGTTGCGCAGCAACCAGCGCAGCAAACAGGTTATAGAGTCTCACCTTGTGAAGGTATAGAGACTGATAGAGAGGTTTGTAGAGTGTGTAGCTCAAGTGTGCGTAGAGTGAACGACTTGTATTCTTAGAGGGCTCTACTCCCCTCATTTATAGGAAAACCGGTCCCTATGATCCACCCATGTCCATTTGCATAAAAGTGATGAGTAAAGGTGTCCACAATATGGCGTTTTCAGTGACGCCTGATGTGAAACACCCTAGAACTCTTCAGTATCACCGCGGGTGATGCTGATAAGAGTTGCACCCTCCATTACGGAGTTTGCACCCACTTTGGGCATAACGGAGTACCCTAATATGGTAGTCATATGTATGTACACTACCGTATTGTTGTAACTACTATAGATACTTACGTACTTATTATGTTTCAACACTCCCCCTTGCTAAGTATACCGTGTATGTGTACTGAGCAAAGTAATATAGTACAGTAGAAAAATTCTTTATGACAGTAATCAGGGAATCATTCGTGTATTATTCGAAGGATCACATTTGTGTATGAAGTCTATAGCTTCATCATGTCATCAGCGTTGAGAGAGAAAGAGTCATGTGAAGAAGATGTGGATTAAGACTGAACTTTTTTGGTAAAGCTCGATCTTTTCCACTTCTTGGCAAGTATGTCAGGCATTGCTTGACACATCTTCCAAAATGATCGGGTCTGATCATTATGATATCTTCTTCGTCATCTTTGAAAACACTGTTTTTGACCTGAGGGTCAAGTTCATTCGAGATCTATGTGACGACGACGTTTCTCTCCTAGGATGAGTAAAACTCAAGTCCTAGTTGTTCTCTAAATTTAAGAAACTTTATGCGTCCCAGATTCTTAGTAAATAAATCTGCGGGGTTCTCAGCTCCTTCAATGAACAATAGTTCAATCTTCTTTAAGCAAATGATCTTGCGTATATAGTGATAGCATAGATCAATATGTTTTATTCACTTTCCTGTACAGGATTAGAAGCAAGGAATATGGAGCCTTGATTATCTCTGCATAATGGAATTGGTGCTAAGGATATTCCAATCTCTTCAAAGAGAGATCGAATCCAGACTAACTGTCTACTTGTGTCTGAGATAGACATGTATTCTGCTTCTGTGGAAGACAGCACAATTGACTTCTGCACTCTAGAATTCCAACAGAATACTCCATTAGCTAATTTAACTAAGTAGCCTGTAGTAGACTTTCTCATTGTTGGGTCAGAAGCCCAATCAGAGTCCACATATGCTAATAAACCCCCATCGCTTTTGCCATCATAGACTAAAGCATAATTTGAAGTACCAATAAGATAGCGGCAAATATAAAGTGCCCTATTCAAATGGTCTTGTGTGGGGTTTGCAGCAAACTGCACAAGTTTAGTCACTGCATAGGCAATATCTGGTCTTGTTCCAATCATAATGTATAGGAGGGATCCTATCACTTGTTGGAATGACGCGCGAATTTCTGGGTTTGGTGAACCTTTATTGGGTACTGGTTGATACCCTTCTGGCAGCGGTGTGAGAACCGCTTTCGCGTTTGTGAGTTTAAAACGCTGCAGCACTTTATGTAGATAATCTACTTGATCAACAAGGATTCGACCCTTGGATTTAATAATGTGCATGCATAAAAACTCTTGGGTATCACCCAGGTCTCTACATTCCCAGATTTTCATAAAGCATTCCTTCAGGGAACTAATGTCTGATTTGTTCTTTCCAAGGAAGAGAACATCATCGACATACACTATGACTACAACAGTTTTATTTGCGTTAACAAATAAACCTGAGTCTGATAGTAGGCGTGTGCATCCTAGCGTAGCCATGGATTTATCAAGCGCTTTCCACCATGCTAAAGCAGCTTGTTTAAGTCCATAAATAGCACGTTTAAGACACATCACTTTGTTTTTATGGTGAGGGTTTTTAAACCCTTCAGGTTGTTCCATATATAGTTCCTCATCAAGTTCACCATATAGGAAGGCTGTTTTGACATCTAATCTGGAGATGTGCCAATCTTTTAACGCTGCAAGCGCTAACATCATCTGAACAGTCTCAAACTGTACCACGGGTGAGAATATTTCGTCATAATCAATGCCTTCAACCTGAGAGAAGCCTTTGGCTACAAGCCTGGCTTTCTTCCAACCATCTGACTTTAAGTCAAATACCCATCAATTTTTGATGACCTTTCTGCCTTTTGGTGGGTCAACAAGTTCAAAGACTTTGCATTTGCGAAGAGACTCTAACTCTTCACAGCACGCATTATGCCACTCCTCCTGTTTATCACTTGGCATTTTTAGAATGTCCCAATAGGTCCATTCACAAATATTAGAGGTATCAGGTGATTCCAGATCTAGTGTTACGTGCAAGTGGCACGTGAGCCTGACTTAGGCAACGTAGAGTGAATGCAGTGACTCAGCAGTAGTCCTACTCAAGTACAAAGACTGAGTGACGTCTCAACGCGCGAAGGCGGAGTTGATACTTTGCTCTTATCTTGATACGCGGCCCGAGAGGGCGAGAGAGTGAGAGGAATCCGGCTTTGGATAACAAGGCGAGAGAGATACAAGAAATCCAAGCTATCGACCACAACAGTCGATAGCTTCCTTTTAACACTAACGCGCGATCTGCCTTCGTCAGCGAGACCGCCACTACTACTATCTGCTGGGTAATCGTCCACTAGTAATCGGTAAGCAATTCGTAAGTCGTCAGTCATACTCGTAAGTCCTCAGTCATCCGTCTGTAATCGTACAGTAAGCGAGTTACCAATCATGCGTCAGTACAGTAAGAGCCCCCTTAGATCACGTCCCATCGCTTATGGGTTAGGTCAGATACTTACTATGACCCGGGACGTTACATCACCCCCTTCACAAGGGTGAGCGCCCTCGCTCCACTACCCAATTAGGTACGGCAGTTAGTCCGACGTCAGTCTCATGCTCATCCCGCACCCTCAAAATCGCGTGGGCTCTTCCCAGCCGCTTTGCCGAATGACGCGCGCGATCTACGTGGACGAAGATGTCGTCCTCGAGTCGCTTGATGGCCGCCTCGAGCTCCTTAATGACCTCCTGGGACGCGCGGTAGCGCCTTACCTCGGCTGACAGGGAAATGTCTCCTAGCCGAGCAAGGGCCTCGTCGACCTGGCGCCGTCCCCGGAAGTCAGCTCCGAGGTACTGCAGATCCTCGCGAGAATACTCAGCGGCGGGTCCCATGTCTCTGCACGGCTCAGCGTGAATCTCCCCCCTGTAAACCGGCGAGTGGCGCCCCATGGTCCCAAAGACCTCTGGGTTGTCGCACATCCGTACCCGTACATACCGGGCAGGGATGCGACGTCCTTCGTGCTCGATCACCATTGGCACCCAATTCATCCCGTTGTTGAGGACGAATCCGCCGGGAGTAGGCGATAGGGGACGGTGAGAGCGCCTCGGCGCATTCGCTCGGCGCGTATTGATGGGTGAGGCGTCGCGTGCCTCGGCGTATGAGGGGAGTCCTCGCATGGCGTATCCTTCCGCCGCAGTCGGGCCGTAGATGACAGCAACCGGAGGTGCTCCTCCTTCGTCATCCACGGCTTCATTGGTAACGTCGACGTTTTCTTCTTCGTACTGGATTCGGGGGGGCACGCGCATGGGTGCGCAGTGGCAGTATTCTTGGGGGTTGTCGCATCTGGTGCAAATGACGTTGGCATCGTGGTACGATCCATCCGAGGACTCGTCGCTGCTGTATCGGTCGACGGCGGTAGTGGAGGTGAAGGCGGTGGAGGGCTGTATGATACTTGCCGCGTCAACCTCTGTATCCTCATCCGTCTCTCCTGCGGCGTCATCTTCGTTACTTGGTCCAGCCGCCAGGAGGTCATGACCTCCTTCAGTAGGCCGTAGTCCCTCCTCATCTTCCTCCACTCTTCCGCTTGCGGGTGTGGGAAATCGCCGGCGAGCCTCGGCCAGGTCTCGCTCGTCTTGGTCTCGTTCTGCCGCTGCTCGGACATGCTCGACTGCGGAGCAGAGTGGGTCGTCCACGTTGTTGTTGTTGTCATACGTGGTGAGGGTGTGGACGTAGGGGATCTCGTCAATGGCGACAATGGTGAGTGGGACATAGGACATGTTATGAGAGGGTTTGGAAGATACGTCTCCTGTTGAGACTGCTTTTATGTGAGTCTCAGCGGTTGGATTGGCTTGTTTGTACTTCCTTATCTCTTCGTCCGCGTGTACGTCGTCCCACGGGACCCACTGGTTGTCCGAGTCGGCGTAGCCTTTCCACTTGATTAGGTATTGTAGCTTGCGCCCTCGCCCCCTCCTTCTGGAGTCTAGTACCCTTTCGACCTCGTATTCTTCCACGTTATCGATCAACTCAGGCGGTGGGCGCTGATAGTTGGTGCCATGAGTCACTGTCTCTTTGTAAGGTGTGAGAAGATCTGTGTGAAACACATTGTGTATGCTCCACTGTGTGGGAAGTTCTATCCGATAATTGACGGGTGACATCACCTGAGTGATTGCGAACGGGCCATGTCTCCTGGGCGCAAGCTTCGTGGTTGGCTGGTTGGTGCGTAGATGACGTCCCTCGAGCCAGACCTTATCTCCTACCTGGTACCTTGGTATGTCACAATTTTTAATCCATGACTGTTGCGCCTTCTTCATTTGTCCTTGTGCTTGTTGTCTTATCTCTTTCAATTGTTTCAGTCTTGTTTCGACTCGTGGTATTGGTGACAGCTGATCTGTCCAGTCAGCGCGTGGGTGATATCCCATCAGTAACCTAAATGGTGATTCGCGTGTGGACTCATTGGTCCAGTTGTTGTGTGCGAATTCTGCCAGCGCTAGATATTCCGCCCAATTGTTCTGCCTCTCATTGACCCAGAACCGGAGGTATTGTTCCAGCCACTGGTTGTTGCGTTCTGATTGTCCATCGGTGCGGGGGTGGTATGCCGTCGAGATGTTCTGTTGTATCCCCAGGATTCGGCACAGTTCCTTCGTGAATTTGGACGCGAACCGGGGATCGCGGTCACTGATGATTTTCGATGGTAGTCCAAATCGAGCTACCACATGTTTGGCGTATAGGATTGCCGTCTCTTCTCCTGATATTTCTTCGACGCATGGTGTTACGCTCAGACCTTGCCCAAGCTGCCGAAACACAGAAACAGCGCAAGTGTCTACATGAACATTGGAAAAGCTGCTATGATTACCCGGAAGCGCATACCTGGGAGTCACGTGCAGAAGAGGACATCGAAGAAGAAGAGGCCGTACGCGCACTCGTAGCGGCAGAAGATGACAGTTACCTCGCCTATGACGAGGCGTGCAAAGTCCGCCAGTTCATGAGTCACCTAATAACTCGCGGAAGTACACCAGATGCTGGCAGGAGAATTACTACAGGACGGTTGAGGATCACGTGACATGGTCATGTGATACCCCCAGGTCACGGGATCTGACCTAAGCAATAAGCCAGGGGGGCGCGAAGGATGGAATTGTCCCGGGCCACAGTACGTATCTGGCCTAACCCATAACTCAGGGGACGTAGGACGAAGCCATGGAATTGGCGGAAGACAGTTGTGTCCTGAAGACGACCAACGACGACAAACAGCGATTGTGTGGTGTAAGACCAGCGACCTGAGGCTGCCGATGTCAGCGGGCCGTGGCTGCCGTTGGGACGCACTCCAGCGGGCCGGGTTTAATCCCCTTTCGGGAAAGTGTTATTGATGGATTAGTTCAAGGAGCGCCTGTGTTAGCGCCGGAGCCATTGCTTACAGATGCAGTATTATTGGCTGACTATTGGTATCGTTTGTGCTTGGTGATGCTTAGACATTCACTTATTCATTCACTTACTCATTGGTGATCGCTTACTTACGTGATGAGGCAGGCTGACTGATGCCCTGCGGACGCTTACTCACTGGTTGGAGGTGCTTGGTCACTCATTGGTGGGGACGCTTACTGATGGCTTATTGATGCCTTACGAATTGCTTACGAGTTGCTTATTGACCTGTGAGTCATTATGCCTTTCTTTCTACTCATACTATGGTGTCGCCTTTGTGGCTTGACGGACATTTACTATAAATACTTTACAAGTTGCGCTATGGTTCGCTAGCTTAGTTGTCTTGAAACCCACCTGTACTACTCTCAGGAAATTCAGACAGTCTTATAGCAGAGTCATTGTCCAGTGTGACTATCTTGTTGCCAACTAAAGAGTTAGGCGTTGCCACTTTGAAATGTACCTCAAACTAGGCGGTGTTAGGGGACCTTTGTGGTTATTCGCCCTTACCAAGTCGTTCAAGTCATTCCTGAGTTCAGAAGCCGTGCGCTTTGCTCAGAGTTGAAGCAAGGAAGACCCATCGGATCCAAGTCGGATCAACGTTCAGTGGGAACGTAACACATGGTATGAATATGGACGCCTTGGAACAATCATGATCAGTGATCGTTAGAATGGAATCGTATCCCCTCGACTTGGGGAGCTTCGTGATGAAGTCTAGCGCCACTACTTCGAATGGCGTGGCTTCTGGTTTTGGGAACAGCGGTTGTAAGGGTGCTTTCGTTCTTTGTGTATTGACTTTGCATCGTTGACAATCAGCGCACCCTTTGACATAGTCCGCGATATCGTTCTTCATTGTTGGCCACCAGTATTGTCGTTCTACCAACTGCGTTGTTCGGTTTATTCCTGGGTGTCCGTGAATTGGGGGATCATGATGCGCGCGGACTACTTCTCTTATTTCGTCCGGTCCCCCCGTGACGACCAGTCTTTGTCCTTGGTACCACCACAGTCCGTCGGCTTTGATTAGTTTGTGTGGGTCCACCCATTTGCGTATTCTTTGTTCGTCCTGCGATCTTGTGGTTTTGATTGCTCGTACAAACAACTCGTTTGGTAACACCGTTACGTCCTCGTTGTCTTTTCCCCTTGGTCGTAGTCGGGTAGTCTTGACAGGGCATCCGCTCTCCCATTAGCGGTTCCCTTTACGTGGTGTATTTCGAAGTTGTATTTGGCTAGTTCCAAGACTTCCCTTGCTATTCTTCGACTGATTTTCTGGGGATCTCGCCAGTATCGGAGGTTGAGATGGTCTGAGAATATGCGTACTTTGTGGGATGATCCTGCGAGTAGATGCCTCCAGTTTCGCAACGCCTTTACTATGGCTAGTAGCTCGAGGTTGTATATGTCGTAATTACGCTCTGCTGCGTTGAGCGTTGCTGAGTAATATCCCACCGGGTGTCGTTTTCCGTCTTGCTTCTTCTGTAGTAGTACCGCTCCTACTGCGAATCCAGATGCATCGACCTCTAGGTCGAATTGTTGGTTTTGATCCGCGTGTGCGAGGATAGGTTCTTCAGTGACTCTTCGTTTGAGCGTATCAAACGCTGTTTGTTGTCGTTCTTGCCATTCCCATGGTTCGTCTTTGCGCGTTATTCGTTCAATGGTTTGGCAATAGCAGTGAATCCTTTGATAAATTGCCGGTAGAAATTGCAGAAACCAAGAAAAGATCGTACGTCCTTTACCGATGATGGGGCTTGCCAGTCGCGAATGCCAGAAATTTTGACGGGGTCCATGCGTGTTACCCCCTCTTCAAGGATTACCCCCAGGTAATCAATGCTAGAGGCGTTAAAAGTGCACTTTTCTGGTTTGAAGAAGAGGTCGTGTTTCTGAGGACGGCAAGGACATCACAGACTGCTTCTTGGTGTTTTGTCGGAGCGTGTGGCTGTCGTTTTGTGGCTATGGCGATGTCGTCCATGTAAACTCGTATCGTCGTTCCTAACGCTTCATGTTTTGCTATAGTAGGGCGGTAGATATCGTTCATGAAACTCTGGAATGTAGCTGGTGAGTTACACAGTCCAAAGTACATAACGGTTGGTTCGAAAAGTCCGCGGCGTGTTTTGAACACTGCTTTGTGCTCATTGCCCTCTTTGATTCGTATATTGTTGTAGCCTTGTCGAACGTCTAGTTTGCTGAAGATTTGTGCCCCTCCGAGATCTTTGATCAGGTCATTGATGAGGGGTAACGGATATTGATTCCGTATTGTCCATTCGTTGATTTTTCGGTAGTCCTGTACAGGTCGTAGCTTTCCGTCCTTCTTTTTGATAAAAAAGAATGACGATGCGTACGGGGATTTTGAGGGACGAATGTATCCCTTTTCCATCTGCTCGTCAATGAAGTCGTCCAGTGCTGCGTCTTCTACCCTTGTCATTGGGTATACTTTGCAATCAATCGGCTTCTGGTGCTCCCTTTTTGAATTTGATTGCATGATCGCAACTCCTTTTCGGTGGGAACCTTTTTGCCTCTTCTTCTCCGAATACCTTTGCGAATTGTTGGTATTCTTTTGGTATATTGACCGTTTTTGTGTATTGTTTGGCGTCAATAGCGAGTTCGACCGCCGATCTTCGTCCATGTACTTGCTCTTCTAGTTCATTTGTTATTCGTTTCTTGTCCTCTATGGTGAACATGCGTGATACCCGCACGTCATTGTCTTCTTCCTGGAGTAGTCTTGCCAGCACTGCTTTCGTCGTTTGGGTTGACCGATCGTAGTACTATGGGGAGTTGTTTCTCGTCGATAGTGGCATGTCGCCAGCTAAATCTTGGCTCGTAGGTTGCAAGCCACGGGTATCCCAATAGTAGGTCTTCTTTTCCTATGTCAGTGATGAGGAATCGCATTTCCTTTTTTGTTCCTCCCGTTTCCACATTGAGCGTGAGGTAGTGTGTGATCTGCCCCGCTTTATTAGTGGTATCGTCGATGTTGTAAATGTTTTTGGGCTTATCTAGTGCCCGTTGTCCCAATCCCATCCTTTTGACGAATTGCGGATGGATAAAGTTGTCGGTGGCTCCGGAGTCCACCAACGCTTTGATGTCGGCCATATTGTAACTTGCACGAATTGACACTGGTACTCGCATAGAACGGTAGCGCATAATATACACAGAGTTACAATTTATTGCCCTCACCCAGGCCGCCGGGTTCAGGCGCTTCCAAAACCCTGTCCCATCAGTTGTTGTAGGACTAGGTCTTTGACCTCCTCATCGTCTCCTGCTACTCCTTGTAGCCATTCCGCCGCTTTTTCTTCTTTCGTTAATGGGGCATCGGTAGTCGATTCCGTAGTGCGTGCTTGCGTGTCGCGACGTCTGCGAGGTTGTCTGCAGTCGTGACTGATATGCCCCATCTTCTGGCAGTTGTAACACTGCGTTTGACTGTGGTCTCGTTTGAATTGCCTTTGGATAAATCCCCCTCGTGGTGGGAACGGTGGTCTGGCGTTCCTGGGGTGATTTGCTATAACCTCCTCAGCTCCCGCTAGTCGTCCTCGTACACGATCTGCGGATGTGTCCATTCTATCGTCATTGAGTGGTGCGAGCAACTTAGCTAGTGCTCCTCCTGTCGTACGTCCTGGTTTGAATGCGTCAAGGTTGCCCCTGACCGTTTGCATGTGAATCCATTTCTGCTGCCTCTTTAGGGCGGATTCCCTCCATTCTTCGTAGTTTCGGGGGTCGTCATGTTGGTACATGGTTTCGTACAACGCCCTCGGTAGTCCTTTTGTGAAATATTTGAGCGTTTGCTCGGCATTGATGTTATACCCCGCATGTCGAACTAGTTGTTCGAACTGGGCGATGTAGTCATCGATCTTCCCGTCCTTCATATGTATGCCAGCGTCGAGCTGGGCTTGGGCTCGTTCTTTGCTAAGAACGTCACCGAATTGTCTTTGGAATGCGTTGAGGAGGTTTTCCCACAACCTGTTGTCGAATTGGTTTGTTCCGGTGGCCACTTCGTTGACGAGCCATCGGCTTGCAGACATTACCCATTGGTTAACCGCGTTTCCCTGTATGTATGTGAGGAACAACATAGCTTTTTGGTACTTGTTCCTCATGGCTGAGTGGTTGGCGTTAACGCCTGCGTAGACCTCCCATTGAAGGATAAACACTTCCGCTTGCGATCTTGCTCCTGTAAATGTCGGTGGCGGGTTACCGATGAACTTGTCGTTTCCGTTTTGATTGGCTATTGCTGGCACTCCTGGAGGTGGTCCTGCTGGCGGTGGTCCTGCTGGAGGTGGTCCTCCTCCCCTCCTCCTTGCGGCCATCCGCCATTGGGCGGTCCTCCTCCTCCTCCTCCTTCTTGTGGCCCTCTTGCGGGTGGGAATGGTCGTTCTCGGGTGATGGTACTCGGTTTCGATTGAGCCGGAACTCGTGGAACATATCGTGTTCGGGAATACTTGGTGCGTCGGGTACATCTGGTCCCATTGCTCGATTGACAGCCTGTACATCCTCTGGCTGTAGCTGTTGTACATGACCTGTTTGCTCGTTGATGACGAGCCGAGGTGGTGATACCTCTGTTTGGGTAGTCATGTAGCTGAAGGGTATTCCTCGAATTGGTTCGGGGATGTGTAACTCAGCTGTTCATGCGACAGTGCATCTATCTCTGGTGACTGCACTGCGATTTCTTCGGGTTCTGCTTCACTTCGTGGGGTTGGTGATCGCTCGCTGGTGTGGCTTGATGGGGCTGGGGTAGTCGTTCGTATTTGGAATTCGGTCCTTGGTGGTTCCGTGTCGAGGTTTAGGTCTTCTTGTCCGTCTATGGGTCCTTGTTGATCAATTGGTAGCGCGTCTACCAATGGTATGTTAATGTTCAGATCGTCGGCGGCTGGTCGTGTTGCTTCGAAGTAGCTGTTGGTGTTGCTCCACCTGAGTTCGACCCAGCAACAGCGTGCTCTGTTGAACACTACTGGGTGGAAGCGCTGTGATGTGGCTGCTTCCGCGTAATATCCAGTGTTATTTTCTTCGGTCCTTCTTGTGTCTGGTACGTGTCGCCACCTTACCCGTCCTACGAGGTATCTGGTAGGTGCGTCCCGTTCTCTTGAGTCGATACGATAGGGCACGAAGTCCCAGCCGTCTTTGGTATTGAGAGTTGCCACGGCGTTGGTTTAGAAGAGCTTGGATTTAATGTTACGTGCAAGTGGCACGTGAGCCTGACTTAGGCAACGTAGAGTGAACGCGGTGACTCAGCAGTAGTCCTACTCAAGTACAAAGACTGAGTGACGTCTCAACGCGTGAAGGCGGAGTTGATACTTTGCTCTTATCTTGATACGCGGCCCGAGAGGGCGAGAGAGTGAGAGGAATCCGGCTTTAGATAACAAGGCGAGAGAGATACAAGAAATCCAAGCTATCGACCACAACAGTCGATAGCTTCCTTTTAACACTAACGCGCGATCCGCCTTCGTCAGCGAGACCGCCACTACTACTATCTGCTGGGTAATCGTCCACTAGTAATCGGTAAGCAATTCGTAAGTCGTCAGTCATACTCGTAAGTCCTCAGTCATCCGTCTGTAATCGTACAGTAAGCGAGTTACCAATCATGCGTCAGTACAGTAAGAGCCCCCTTAGATCACGTCCCATCGCTTATGGGTTAGGTCAGATACTTACTATGACCCGGGACGTTACATCTAGCGGTGAAATTGCTTTGGCAAGCAATAGATCTAGGAATTTGACTCCCCCTTCCTGAGCAAGGCAGGTCAGCAACTGCTGATCTACTTCATCTTCCAAGTCAAGTGAAGGGTCACTCTTTGTGCTTGGAGGATCAGGCTCGATTTGCTCAGGAATTCCTCCTGGAATTGGCTGATCTTGGCGTGAATGTGGCCAAGAGCTACCCAGCTGGTTCGTTACCAGTTTTCGCCAAGTATGACTTCGCTCAATGTCTGCTAGTGTTTTACTAGGAGGTTTATCTCCATAGACATTTTCAGGAAGAGTAGTTGTTTTCCTCTGACGTCCAGATCTCCTCGGTTCAAACTGAGGAGGTACAGGATCTGGTACGGGAGGCGGAGCATGCTGCTCGTCAGGCTGAACAACAGCCTCAGGTTCATTAGGAACCTGATCAACCCCGTCGGGTTGTCAAGCGCGTCTCCCTTTGAGAAGCTCGTGAAGTGGTGAGTCAAGATCACCAGGAGTGATGTCGTCAGACACATCAATGGGTGGTTGATTAGATGGAGGTTTATTCAACTGGGTTGTTCCGCTAGGTCTACCATCATATTGTCTGGTAGTACAATTAGGGAATAACATTTCATCAAACAGAGCTTTGTCTTAATAGAATACGGTATTATGATGACGCATAAATGCATCGCCTTTCATCCCAGAAGGTCTACCTAAGTAGATCATTAGCTCGCTTTTGGGGGATAATTTGTTTATACGCCAAGCTTCTGGTATGTGCACATAAGCACCGCATCCAAACACCCTGAGATGTGAAATGTTTGGAATTTCATTATTTAATAGAAAATATGGTGTTTGCCATTTAAGGCGACTCATAGGTGTTCTATTATAACAATGAACAGCATGTAGTACTGCAAATTCCCACCAGGATTGTGGTATACAAGCATCAAGTCTCATTGACTGTGCTTTGTCCATTATTGTGCGCATAAAGCGTTCAGCATGCCCATTTTGTTGTGGTGTGTGAGGTACACTTTGTAGCACTGTTATGCCATCATCCCTTAAAGTTTTAAGAAACACATCTGATTTATATTCACCACTGGCATCAGACATCCACTCTTTTATGGTAGTGTTAAATTGATTTTTAATTAACACTAACCATTGTTTTAGTGTGCCAATAGCTGAAGCTTTGTCGCGCAAGAGGGATACCCATGCATATGAAGTATAATCATCTAAAAAGACAATGAAATACTTATATTTATGGTATGACGGTATAGGGAAGCTCTTTAGATCGGAATGAACCTGACTAAAAGGTGCTTTTGCCCTTGTATCAGATGGTGGATGAGAGGCAGCAGGCATTTTTCCTTGTGCACATCCTGGACATATTCCATCAGTAGTAGGAATTGTAATTCCATTGGGAAAACCCTTTGTATAATCCTTAGCATGTCTTAAAACCTCTTTGGATGGGTGTCCGAGGCGACATGCATAAGATCGTAATCTACTTTGTAGATTAGAGGCATTTCTGCCGACTGTGCTTCTACTTCAATAGATTGCACATCTAACCAATATAGCGGATGTCCACTTAAAATGGGTTTACATTGGACAAATGAATGTATTTTATGGTATAAGGTAATATGTTGTGCGTTGCCCATTACACGCATACCTTGTTGTAAGAATGCTCCCATAGAAAGCAACCGCGTTGTCATTTTAGGTATGTAAAGGACTGGATGTACTCTAGTAGATACTAGAGCTTTATTGATATAGTGCTTCAAAAGCACTGTACCAGATCCTTCTACATAGATAATATTGGACGCAGTTCTAACCGGTATTTGGTCAGATTCTTCTGCTGGTTCATACTCAATGAAGTCACTAATTTTATTAGTGAAGTGCACCGAAGCTCCTGAGTCTAATAGCCACATGGAGCTTACTTTTTCTTGACACTTAGCACACTGTGTGAAATATTGATCATGCTTGCATTTTAAAACATCAAGCGTGCTGATGTTCATACTGTACAATGGAGACACTACAGACAGTACATTTTTATTTTTACAACTTGGTTTCCTTATACTTTTTAGTAAGAGGTCCAAGGCTGTCTGATCATCAGCATTGTATAAGTGCTGTGTGAGAAAGGCATACCTTTCTTCATCTGATCCCCAATCAAGGGAAATCTCCTCGTCGTTATGATCTGTATTAAGATCTGCCAGTACTTCATCTGAGTAATCTGGCGTTTGTACCGGATTCTTCAACTTGAATACTCCTGCGGAGTATTCGTCTGAATCGTACTTTTCCAGTACTCCGGCTTTGCACTCTCCTGTCCACTCATCATCATGCATTTGAGGCATTGATTCCTCATCATATGTTCCAGGGGTTGGTGCACGAGAATAATTCTCATCTAGCAACTCAATGTTCCCGAATTCCTGCTCTCGCAAGAAATCCTGATTCTGCCTATAAATTATGTCTATCAGCTCATTTGAACTTCGAGCTCTGATAGTTTGTTTATATATAGTATTTCCAAATTCATCTTTTGAATAAAGACAATAATTTTTTCCGGAAATGACAGGGATTTTAATGGGAGGGAGATCAGAAGGGACATACCCTTCTTCAATAAGCGTCGGATCCTGGTATTCAGGAGTTGGAGCACGATTCTCTTTATTGGAGTCACGTGAGTCCATTGACATATTATTGAACGTGGAGGCCATTTCTGACTCACCATAGGTAGTTGTGTGCTCAAAGTCTTCCGTGTAATTGGAAGGACCCGGCTGCGACATGTCCACATCGATTTCGGAGTCATACTCCTCATTGTAGTTCCAGTTGGAACGAGTAGTAACTTCTTGATCAAAGTCACTAATGCGCTGCTCAAGTGTCTTGGTTGTCTGGATTGTGGCTGGGACTTCCAAACACTGAGCAAGTGTGATTGCGTTATTGACTGAGGGGTAAATGCCTGGAGTCCTAGTAGTAGGAGGGGACTTGGAAATGGTGCGTGTGGTAATGGATGAAGACCCGATATGGGCAATCGTGGAGGAAGTGGGGGATGGGAGTGCTGCGACAGATGCGATGTGGGAGTGGCCTTGAGGTTTGCCATGACCCTTGCCCTTGAAAGACTTGCCTCGTCCCATACCTCTAGTACCGTGCTGGTTGTTAGGCCGCTGCTGGTTAGAAGGTCCAGAAGATGATGAAGGCTGCTGCTGATTAACACCTTGCTTGCTAAAGCGAGGGTTATCACGCTTGCGCTTCATGGCAGAGATCTTGTTGGTGTTATGAGCGCCCTTGTGCTGTCCTCAACCAGTCTCAGTCTCCCACTGAGCAACGATCATATCCCTGACTTTGTCAACGTCAAGGACGTCAAGGGAGTGTTTGGCAAGGATAATGGGAATGAGTGACTCCCATTTGGCAGGAAGAGCAGCGAGGATGATCATCGCCTGGATCTGCTGATCGACATTAAGTTTGAGGGGCATAAGCTTGCCAATGCCAACTTCGACCTGCTGAACATGACCAAAGGCAGCTATCATCTTATCAAAGACAATATTGGGGTGCTGAGAAGGATTGAAGTGAAGGTTTAATGCTTCCTTCAAATCCTTGTAAACAGATGGGACAGAGAGAAAACCGTATTGTAGATGTAAACAGTCCCATATACCTTCAGCAGAATCTTGGTCAGCATAGTTCTGTTGAAGGGATGGGGCAAGATGGAGAGTGATGTTCCCAATAGCCATTGTATCAAACTTGGTCCAAGTTGACAATCGCTCTGAGAATGTAAGAGCTTCATCATCATACTCCTTCTTGTCCTTCAGGTATTTCGCCTGAAGTTCGTTGTACTCCTTCTCCTTCTTTTTGAACTCTTTCTCCTCGTCCTTGGATGCACCAGATGCAAGTGGAGTGGGAGGGGTAGGTTCAGTAGGAAGAGTGGGGAATTTGGGTTCCTCAATGTCACCATTGACATAACCCCAAAGACCTTGCACCATCAAGAAGGCTTTCATAGCACAGGACCAATTGCCCCAGTTCTGTCCATCGAAGACAGTAACGAGCTGAGTGAGTTGAGATGACATAGTATCTGTGAAGGCTTGTGAGGCATCAGCAAAGCTATTCACAATACTGGTATGAGTAAAAATAAACTGGCATTAGCCTCCTCCTCGTCTAGAGAGGTGGAAACTGCCTCAAGTGCCCGTGACCAACATCCACATGTGTCTGGGTTGGTGCAATCCCTGAGCTCTTTTTATGCCCCATAGGACATAATGCCAGGTTGCCAAAGGTAGCCTCGATGGTGTTGTCAACAACGGCAACCATAGTTAAACAGCTTGACAATCATCATCGTTTGCAATGAACGCAATGGCACCCATGTAGCAGGGCCCATATCCTGTTGCGCAGCAACCAGCGCAGCAAACAGGTTATAGAGTCTCACCTTGTGAAGGTATAGAGACTGATAGAGAGGTTTGTAGAGTGTGTAGCTCAAGTGTGCGTAGAGTGAACGACTTGTATTCTTAGAGGGGCTCTACTCCCCTCATTTATAGGAAAACCGGTCCCTATGATCCACCCATGTCCATTTGCATAAAAGTGATGAGTAAAGGTGTCCACAATATGGCGTTTTCAGTGACGCCTGATGTGAAACACCCTAGAACTCTTCAGTATCACCGCGGGTGATGCTGATAAGAGTTGCACCCTCCATTACGGAGTTTGCACCCACTTTGGGCATAACGGAGTACCCTAATATGGTAGTCATATGTATGTACACTACCGTATTGTTGTAACTACTATAGATACTTATGTACTTATTACATTTCAACAATAGCTTTTTGAAACGGTATCACCATCATAGGGTTGTTGATGTTGATTCCTTCATATAATTCCCACTGTAACAAGAATTCTTCAACCTTGGTTCTGTCTCCTGTAAATATGGTTGGGGCGTTACCCCAGAGTTTATCACTGTGAGTTCCAACAGGACCTCCTCCTGGTGGGCCTCCTCCTGGTGGTCCTCCTCCTGGTGGTCCTCCTCCTGGTGATCCTCTGCCTGGTGGTCCTCTGCCTGGTGGTCCTCTTCCTGGTGAAGGTGGTCCTTGTCCTTGTGGTCTCCAATTGGGTGGTATGCGAAGGGGAAACCCTCTTCCTGGGAACGGGTCTTGATCTGGGGGATCAGGTCTGTCAGATCCTGCAATCTGTAGATCTGCTAGCTCATCTAGCGTGAGCATTCTCCCCATGATGGGGTTGATACGTGTTGATTGCATAGTCATTGGGGGACTGATATGTAGGTGTTTGGTAATTCTTGCCAATTGTTCGACGATTGGCTGAGGCTCTTGTATCTCAATTGGTTCTGGGTCACTAGGGACGTGCTGGGCGGGTTGTTCTGGTTTGCTAGGTATTGTGGTGGGGGAAGGGGGTATGTTCAGCCCAAGAGATTCTGCTTCTGTTCACATTAACTCACTTATGAGTATGTCCAATCCATATGATGAGGGGGGAATTTGAAGGCCTTCCCACTCTTCTCCTCCTGCAAACCACTGTAATTCTACCCAGCAAAGATGATCAGTATCAAACTCAACTGGGTGAAGGAATGCGTCTTCTCCATCTCTTGTGTAATATCCTTCGATGTCACTGACTACTGTCCACGCTGCACTTTTGAGAAAGTGTTGTGGGACGGTTCATTCTCCTCTGTTTGCGAACCAAAGGGTTGGTTCTCCAAAAGTCGTCCAACAACTTGCAGTTGTTTCTTGTGATGCCACGATGGAAGCTTGGTCTTAATGTAGCATTATCACCTAACGCTGGCCTGACTTAGGTGACTTTGACGTTTGTGACAAGAATAGACGACATAACTTTGATACGATCCACCAGATCCTTTCTATACTGGGGATGAAGAAGATCACTTGGGATATTTGTTCACAAGGATGTACTGCGATGAAGATCACTTAGTACCCGGGGTACTAGTATACACAAGAGCAGGTGATGATTCAAGAAGACCAAGCTGGAGAGCTATGGTCTAGAGACACAGTTTATATACAGTTACTTGCTGGCTTTAAAGTGCAGCTATAATACCAAACCCTAGTATCGCTATCCTAGGAATGAGTCATTGTCCGTTCTAATAATACCTGAAACACCGGCAATCCCAAACACCAGCAACGTGTAAGTGTCCATGACTAATTTATGCTTACTATCGTAGTCATAACTGAATAGTAAGTGTTCCAAACTCCGATAACACATTAAGAGAATGACCAGTTAGTCCAAATGATGTCAAACGTGACACATGGCCACCACCTTGCATGCCCCCCTCTCACTGGCATGGCACCCACCCCGCCTCCTCCCTTGCCCCCTGCCCGCATGCCCCCCTCTGCTGCGTTCCCTGTTGGGCACGTGTACAGAGTGTGGGGGGCACACTCTCACCCCCTTCCAAGCAAATGGGGAAGGTCGCCCCCTCTTGCGACGCCCCTTTGGCCACCCACCCCCCATCTTGCTCCCCCCTCCCTCCATATCAGCGCCCCCCTCCCCCATTTCCACGTGCCCTGCATCCACCACATGCGCAGAATGGGGGGCTTGAAAACCGGGCAGAGTGCGTGCACGAGCGGGGGGGTACCCTTCACACCCATGCCCCCTTGAAGAAGGCAAGGGTGGCAAGCTGGCCCCCCGGTGACCCCGCGTGCAAAGGTTGCACAGGGAGGCTGGCACGCGCAGGGGGGGACACCCTCACCCCCCCCCCTGCGCCCTGCGTGTACCACCCCCGCTCTGGCCCCTCTCCTTCACGCACAAGGCGGGGGTGCAGGAGGGCACCGTCCCCCTCATGCGCAAGCAGAGGTGGGGGACAGTGTGCACCCTCCCTCCCCCTTTGCACGAAGGGATGCGGGGAGGAGGGGGGGCAGTGCACCCCGCCCGTATGCTCCCCATTGCGTGCGAGCTGGAGGCGAGGGACTGCACGCCCCCCAGTCCCTCTACCTGGGCTGCTCCACCCGGCACGCACGCAGCCAGGAGCAGGGGCAACGCGCAACCTGTCAGGTATGGGAACGGGGCAGGGTGGGCAGCTGGGAGGTATGTAACCCAGGCGAGGGAGCGGGTGGGCCGGCATGCAACCTGGGTGAATGGGCGGCGCACAACCTGGTGCCCACGAACACGGAAGGCAGGGTGCATGACAGCGAGGCCAGGGCCCCTCCCCCCCTCATCATTATCGACTTAGATTTTTTTAAGTACATAATTTAGTTAGTTAATAAACATATTTTCATATTTTCTTGAAAAGTGAAAGTTCGAAAATGTATGTTTAGACGGAGATTAAATTTTGTGACCAGTTATTCTGGTTATGTCTTAGCCGGGACCATGAGATCTTTGCGTTTAGGACGCAACTGACACCCAGTCTACACATCTGACTCTGAGTTGCCGCCTACCATGACACCAAGATTGAGGGTACATCAATTCCACTTCTCCCTTACCGCAGAAGACAAACTGCTCATCAGGCTGACAAAATTCGAGCTGGCGTGCGATATCGACCCAGACAACCCATGGCAAAGCACGTGCTGCGGCTTCGAGTCGTACTCTGCACAGGAGTTTCTCGTTTCACGTAACGGCACACAGCACCACAGATGCTGACCCCGCCACCGCTCCCTTCGCTCTCACGCACGCTGTCCGATGCACACAAAACCACACACTGCCCCGCACATGCACACACGCATGTATGAAGGCCGTGAGACTGACCTGTGGGCACTCAGCCTCGCCTCTTCGCGCCTGTCACGTGTTCTCTGGTCCAGCCCCCACTCATGCCACCTGCCGACATAGACACCAAGCGTGCACGCGCTGGGTCCTGCGAGTTAGGAGTGGAGAATTGACCTGGCCTACCACAGTCGTCGGCGAGCATGAGGAGGAGGAGGCGCACGGCGCGCAGTTCATGCATCTTGGCACCGTGGAACGTAGTGATGCCCCTGGTCTGGTGATCCACGCCCTTGGGCCCATGTTGGTGCACCCTGGGATGAACCACAGAGGCACGGCGAGGATGTGGTGCCCTGAGAGCCGCACGGCAGCATCTGCTTCCGATTCTTAACCAGCCAACCCACCACCAACTTCCAGTACTGCAAACCTGCAAAACAAAACAAAACAAACAACACTCCGGTTGTCAAACTTGTGAATACATCCCCCAAAAATCACCTTAATGGCACATCTGCCCTTGTAAAGCGCACTACCCAAATCTATCATAAATCAAATCTTTTAAATTCCAGCATCAAGAGGACTCTGGGTTCTATGGCATTAACACAATCCCGAATAGGTTGCATTCTTTTTAAAAATAGTCTTCAAAGCTCCATGTTCGATAGATGACTAGATGACTATCCGTCTCTGTGTTCTCTCCTGCTCAGCCATTACAGTTGCTTGTATTGTACAATGTAATTCAGTGTCTAGTCCTCTGTCATCGCTATGGCATCAAGTCATCTATCAATTGAGGGACCTAGGAGAGAAGAGAATCACGACTTAGCTCTTTGGAGATGAGGTTCATGTACCTGCAGCTTATCATTTGGTTAACCAAAGGGTATCGTAAGGATCAGGGCAGTGGCAAACACCATGGGTGCCAATAAGTCTCGACCATCCATGGCCCTGGCGGCCCGCAAAAAACGCCTTTACGGCTCAATATTCTAATCAAACGATTGATTGATACAATCTTCTTCTCTACGTTGATTCTTGCCTTCTGTCCTCATGCCTATTGGTCCGTCTGCCTACTTAGGTTTGATGAACCACAAAATGGGGAATGGTATTTCGTTCTTGTCACGTGGCACGACACTAGCAGCTTGATCAATCCTGACAAACTCATGTCCTCTTGCTTTTCTCGAAAAATGCCTTGCTTTTCTAGCCAAAGTACCTTCATGTCATCTCTGGCTCATGTTTCAGCCGCAGTTTCCTGCCTCCCTTCGTCTAGCTTTCCCACTCACCAGAACAATTATTTCATCGGGATACTCTTCAATGTTTATGGAGATATGATTCACCTGTGATAATATCATTTTATCCTCATCGATGTCAACTGTTCAGCCCTTTCCTCGGCTTGCAATGACTGTAGAGCGCTTACAGTGGCCAGATTCTGACCATGTCTAGGTTGTGCTGTGTGTTCCTACCTTGGTTCCATCCCCCACTTTTGATACTGGTTTGTTCCTACAGCGACCCTGTCACAAAATCCTACTTTCTTTCTCTCGATCATTCTATACAATTCCATGGCTTGTGATTTACTTTCGTACCTTCTCGTCCTTTCTATGTGCTTCGATAGTACAGCTATGACTCGTTTCTCAGACCTTTCTCCATCATTCTACAACCTTCTACAACTCGTCTCTCTACTATAAAAGACTCCCTGTTTCTTAGAACGAGCCTTAAGCTTGACCTGTTGTATCTTACTTCAGTACAAGTAGCTGCTTACTCAAATCCGATTCCTTGCTTGTGCATCATCGCTCTGCACTCTGATTGAGTCACATTCTTGAATCTATCTCATAATCGCATCACGTGATTGCCGAACAAACTCAAATGACATTGAACGAACGAACATGCCTTACTGAGCATGACATTAGGTCAAGCTTTCCCCTTGAACCTCGAACCTGAACTTCAAACGAATATGATGCCCACTTTATCCAAATTCATGCAAGCCGAAGGAGGGGGACAGATTCGAATCCCCTTCAACCTTGGACCACAAAAAACGGACAACTTGCAAACCGAACTTAAGAAGAACGCTTGGCACCTCGACTTAGGACAAGATGGTGCTCCATGGGCTGGGTACTACACGATGCTAAACAGAGCTAAAATTGCTATCGAAAATTACTGCGGCATTTGGTTTGAAATTCGAATCAACCCAAATACCTGCAACTTCGAAGCTCTCCGAGTTGCCTGAGACGAACTCGAACTTGTCCATTCCCCGGAACGAAACATGAACCTCATCGAATTAAAATTACAGACTCAAAATTATGAAGTCTACGATGGGGATAAACCTACACCACCACTTACTGGATTCTCTTCAGCAACACCTATTCAAACGGGAGGAGGACCTCCTGCAGATAGCCAACCTCCCTCTCGTGCTAGTGCTCACTCTGTTGTGAAAGACGATGAAGCTCGAGGCTTCAATTTCCCTTCTACTTCAAAAGGCAAAGGACGTGACGATGAAGACGATAACAGTACTCCAAAGCAACCCGACAAAGAAGAAAGTTCTAAGAAACTATTCAGAGGCTTTGGAGCTCCCTCCCCTGACCCCAATGACAACCCCTTTGCCAACACACACTCTGAAGAGGATAAACTAAGCACCATGGTCAAATTGATCAAAGGCGACCGACTTGAGGGAACACCCCCTGCATCGTTCAAAGGAGATAGGTCGGACACACTCCGATTCCTCCTCGCATTCGACCACTTTGTCTTTCTCAATTATATGGCTGGTATCATGAAGGATCCAGTCAAGAAAACGGCCTATTTCTTAGGGCTCGTCGAAGGGAAAGCAACCTCTTGGGCTCTGCAAGCCTCACAATGGCTCCGCAAGATTTGCGATGGAACCGAAACTACGCCATTTGGTTATGACTGCTGGCAAATCACTGAACGCGAATTTCAGGAAGCCTTTACCAACTATGCAGACGCCAACCAAGCCCATCAAGAACTTCTTTGCCTTCATATGAAAGATGGACGGCTTGACAAATACATTGCAGAATTCCAAGAACTCGCGAACCGTGCCAGCATGGATCGAAACAACCCCAGCACATTGCAAACATTCACACAAGGACTTCAAGGCCTGCTTGCTGAAACGTGCATCACCCACAATAACCCCGAAAACTTCGCACAGTGTGTTCAAAGTGCACAACAGAACCACCGCAATTGGTTGAAGATTCAATCCCTTAAACAATCTTTGCCTTTCCAACCTTGTCATCCCGGCACTAACCCTTTCACTTGGCACCACAACAACAATAATGGCAACACAAACCCTCGTCCCTACAGACCACCCCAACGCAACCCCAATGCCATGGACGTCAATGTCTTTCGCAAAGCCACGACAGACGATGAAAAGGAACGCTACCGCAATGAAGGCCGTTGCTTCAATTGCGGAAAACAGGGACATCTTAGCTACAATTGCCCCATGTGCGTACCCCGAATTGCCACCATCACACACACGCTTCAACAACAACGCAGCCTGCAGGCAACCCTCCTTCTGTTCCATCAGATGATCAAGCAATGAGGATTCGCAAAATGGCGGAATTCTCTATGACCATGGGAGCCGAAGAACAGGAACTCTTGGCTCAGGAACTTAAGAAACTTGGAGCGGATTTTCAATAAGCTCGGATTCCTCAGCCTGGATTCGAGCCATCTTATCTAACAGTGTCTTTGTACCTAGGATAAATTCTCTACAAATGAAGATTCTTTTACTACACACTGAAGGAAAAACGGCTGAAGCTCTCATTGATACTGGAGCAACGCATAATTTCATGACTATGAAAATGGCAGAATTCCTCCAAATCCCTATCAAAGAACTAGCAAAGAAACGAACCATCCGAAACGTTGATGGAACCACAAATAAAGGAGGACAAATCACCCATTACGTGGACCTCACATTCCAATCAAATCGACCTATGCAATACAACCAATGATTCTATCTAGCAGATATTGGAAGCGACAACATCATCTTAGGATACCCCTGGATTGCTGAAACTAAACCTTCTCTTGACTGGGAGCACCCACACAAAAATCCCGTCCTTCTTGCTGGAACACCAGAATGGTTTCAAGAAGCCAATTTATGGGAAGGAGATGAAATCATCATGAAAGTTTCTAAAACTACTCATGCACAACAATTAGCTGAAGCATCTCATGATCAAATGGAAAAGAAATGGACAGATATTGTCCCCAAAGAATTACACCAATTTGAAAAAGTCTTTAGTGAAGAAGCTGCCCATCGCTTCCCTGAACCAAAACACTGGGACCACACTATTGATCTGTTAGATAACGCACCACCTGTCTTAGACTGCAAGGTTTATCCACTTACCCTGCAAGAACAAGAAGCTCTGGACAAATTCCTTAAGGAACACCTCCATAAAGGATATATTCGACCTTCTAGTTCCCCTTATGCTGCCCCTTTCTTCTTTGTCAAGAAGAAAGATGGGAAACTCCGACCTGTCCAAGACTATAGGCGTCTCAATACCTGGACTAAAAAGAACCACTATCCGTTACCTTTGATTGCTGAACTTGTCGACAAGGTACCTGGCAAAGACTGGTATTCCACAATGGATATCCGATGGGGTTTCAATAATATCTGCATAAAGGATGGCGACCAATGGAAGGCTGCCTTTAAGACGAACAAAGGACTCTTTGAACTGATGGTGATGTTCTTTGGTCTTACCAATTCCCCTTCCACATTTCAAACCATGATGGATGACATCTTCCAGAATGAATTAGCGCAAGGTTGGCTCAAAGTCTATATGGACAACATTCTGGTGGCAACAACAGGCACTAATACTGACCACTTTGACAAAGTCCGACTAGTCCTGCAAAAACTTCAAGATAATGATCTGTTCCTTAAACCTGAAAAGTGCAAGTTTGCGCAGAAATCAGTTGAATATCTTGGCATCATTGTAGGTTCTGATGGCATTGGAATGGACAACGTCAAACTCCAAGGCATCATCAATTGGCCTGTCCCCACCTCTGTTACCGAAGTTAGATCTTTTCTTGGTTTTGGAAATTTTTATAAGCCTTTTATCACCGATTATGCCAAAATAGCACGACCTCTCCATGACCTTACAAAGAAAGGAGTCTCCTTCGCCTGGACAAATAAGGAAGAAACGGCCTTTCAGTTACTCAAATCACGCTTTGCTGATAAGCCTGTTCTGGCCACTATCGATCATCAAAAGCAATTCATACTCCAAACTGACGCATCGGCCTTTGCACTCAGTGCTACCTTATCTCAGATCCAGGGCAATGGCAAGGAACATCCCATCGCCTTCTTTTCCTCATCACTCCTACCTGCCAAAATCAACTATGATATCTATGATTGGGAACTCTTAGCCATTGTGAAATCTTTGCAACACTGGCGCCATTACCTCCTTGGTGCCAAACATACCATCAAAATCCTTACCGATCACAACAATCTTTCCTACTTTAGACAACCCCATAAAATTTCAGGAAGACAAGCACGTTGGATGGAGACACTTGCCGATTATGACTTTGAACTTAGCCATATTCCTGGACACGCTAACACTGTTGCTGACCTCCTATCCCATCGTCCTGACCTTCAAGAAGGGGTACAAACTATCAATGATGACGTCACAGTGCTTCCACCAGAACTTTTCACAAGAAAAATCACACTCCCATTGGACAACAACAGAAGAAGGGAAGCTGTCAAAGAACTACACAATACACCTACAGCAGGCCACCCAGGAATCACTAACACTTGGGCCCTCGTAGACCGGCAATATGAAGGCAATGGCCTACAACAATTTGTGGAACAATATGTCAAGGGATGCCCAATATGCCAATCAAACAAAGTTCAAAGAGGGAAAGCGTGTGCACCGACCCAACATCTAGATACTCCAGTAGAAGAAGGCCCATTTCAATATGTCAGCATGGACCTAATCACAGACTTACCCCCATCTGGAAACTACAACGCCATTCTCACCATCGTTGATCAAGGTTGCAGTAAGGCAACAAAGTTCATCCCATGTCGCAAGACTATAACCAGAGAAGGAATAGCCACGCTCTACATCCGACATCTGCTTCCATGGTTTGGATTACCAAAAAGAATCATATCAGATCGTGACCCTCGATCCACAAGCACATTCTCTGAAGAACTATGCAGACAAACTGGAGTTCGACAAAATCTCAGTACCACCTTCCATCCTCAAACAGATGGACAAACTGAGAGAATGAACGCATGGGTAGAACAATACTTGAGACATTGGGTTGATCAACAAGGCCAAGACAATTGGGTCTCTTACCTTCCCTTAGCAGAATACGCCCATAATTCGTGGCCCCATGATGTCACAAGGAAAACTCCCCACAAACCCTTATTTGGAATAAATCCCCAAATCAAAGTCGATCCATCAGAAGAAGCCAATTCCCCAGCAGCGACTGAACACCTTATCGAACTTCAACAAGCCTGTCTACATGCTGCACAAGCCCTTCTCAAGCGATATAAGAGCCAAGAACCGCGGATACAATATGAAGTTGGACAACGTGTTTGGCTAGAAGGAAAGAACTTACCCTTCAACATCCCTTCACGCAAACTAGCCCCAAAGAGATATGGACCCTTTACCATTTCACAAAAGATTTCCAGTGTCGCCTACAAATTGGATCTTCCGGATTACCTCAAGGTGCACAATGTGTTCCATATCGATCTACTAACACCGTATAAGGAGACGGAGCAATATGGACCAGTGTTACGTGCAAGTGGCACGTGAGCCTGACTTAGGCAACGTAGAGTGAACGCGGTGACTCAGCAGTAGTCCTACTCAAGTACAAAGACTGAGTGACGTCTCAACGCGCGAAGGCGGATGTTACGTGCAAGTGGCACGTGAGCCTGACTTAGGCAACGTAGGGTGAACGCGGTGACTTAGCAGTGGTCCTACTCAAGTACAGAGACTGAGTGACGTCTCAACGCACGAAGGCGGAGTTGATACTTTGCTCGTTGTCTTGATACGCGGCCCGAAAGGGCAAGAGAGTAAGAGAAAACCGGCTTTGGATAACAAGGCGAGAGAGATACAAGAAATCCAAGCTATCGACTACATCAGTCGATAGCTTCCTTATAACACTAACGCGCGATCCGCCTTCGTCAGCGAGACCGCCACTACTACTATCTGCTGGGTAATCGTCCACTGGTAATCAGTCAGCTATTCGTAAGTCGTCAGTCATCCGTCAGTAATCGTACAGTAACACAGCATCAGTCAGGTACCACGTCATCAGTCATGCATCGGTACAGTAAGCGTCCCCTTAGATCACGTCCCATCGCTTATGGGTTAGGTCAGATACTCGCTATGACCCGGGACGTAACATCACCCCCTTCACAAGGGTGAGCGCCCTCGCTCCACTACCCAATTGGGCACAGCAGTCAGTCCGACATCTGTCTCATGCTCATCTCGCACCCTCAAAATTGCATGGGCTCTTCCCAGCCGCTTTGCCGAATGACGCGCGCGATCTACGTGGACGAATATGTCGTCCTCGAGTCGCTTGATGGCCGCCTCGAGCTCCTTGATAACCTCCTGGGACGCGCGGTAGCGCCTTACCTCGGCTGACAGGGAAATGTCTCCGAGCCGAGCAAGGGCCTCGTCGACCTGGCGCCGTCCCCGGAAGTCAGCTCCGAGGTACTGTAGATCCTCGCGAGAATACTCAGCGGCGGGTCCCATGTCTCTGCACGGCTCGGCGTGGATCTCCCCCCGGTAGACTGGCGAGTGGCGCCCCATGGTCCCAAAGACCTCGGGGTTGTCGCACATCCGTACCCGTACATACCGGGCAGGGATACGACGTCCCTCGTGCTCGATCACCATCGGCACCCAATTCATCCCGTTGTTGAGGACGAATCCACCGGGAGTAGGCGATAGGGGACGGTGAGTGGGACATAGGACATGTTATGAGAGGGTTTGGAAGATACGTCCCCTGTTGAGACTGCTTTTATGTGAGTCTCAGCGGTTGGATTGGCTTGTTTGTACTTCCTTATCTCTTCGTCTGCGTGTACGTCGTCCCACGGGACCCACTGGTTGTCCGAGTCGGCGTAGCCTTTCCACTTGATTAGGTATTGCAGTTTGCGCCCTCGCCCCCTCCTCCTGGAGTCTAGTACCCTTTCGACCTCGTATTCTTCCATGTTATCAATCAACTCAGGTGGTGGGCGCTGATAGTTGGTGCCATGAGTCACCGTCTCTTTGTAAGGTGTGAGAAGATCTGTGTGAAACACATCGTGTATGCTCCACTGTGTGGGAAGTTCTATCCGATAGTTGACGGGTGACATCACCTGAGTGATTGCGAATGGGCCATGTCTCCTGGGCACAAGCTTTGTGGTTGGCTGGTTGGTGCGCAGATGACGTCCCTCGAGCCAGACCTTATCTCCTACCTGGTACCTTGGTATGTCACGATTTTTAACCCATGACTGTTGCGCCTTCTTCATTTGTCCTTGTGCTTGTTGTCTTATCTCTTTCAATTGTTTCAGTCTTGTTTCGACTCGTGGTATCGGTGACAGCTGATCTGTCCAGTCAGCGCGTGGGTGATATCCCATCAGTAACCTAAATGGTGATTCGCGTGTGGACTCATTGGTCCAGTTGTTGTGTGCGAATTCTGCCAGCGCTAGGTATTCCGCCCAATTGTTCTGCCTCTCATTGACCCAGAACCGGAGGTATTGTTCCAGCCACTGGTTGTTGCGTTCTGATTGTCCATCGGTGCGGGGGTGGTATGCCGTCGAGATGTTTTGTTGTATCCCCAGGATTCGGCACAATTCCTTCGTGAATTTGGACGCGAACCGGGGATCGCGGTCACTGATGATTTTCGATGGTAGTCCAAATCGAGCTACCACATGTTTGGCGTATAGGATTGCCGTCTCTTCTCCTGATATTTCTTCGACGCATGGTATGAATATGGACGCCTTGGAACAATCATGATCAGTGATCGTTAGAATGGAATCGTATCCCCTCGACTTGGGGAGCTTCGTGATGAAGTCTAGTGCCACTACTTTGAATGGCGTGGCCTCTGGTTTTGGGAACAGTGGTTGTAACGGTGCTTTCGTTCTTTGTGTATTGACTTTGCATCGTTGACAATCGGCGCACCCTTTGACATAGTCCGCGATATCGTTCTTCATTGTTGGCCACCAGTATTGTCGTTCTACCAACTGCGTTGTTCGGTTTATTCCTGGGTGTCCGTGAATTGGGGGATCATGATGCGCGCGGACTACTTCTCTTATTTCGTCCGGTCCCCCGTGACGACCAGTCTTTGTCCTTGGTACCACCACAGTCCGTTGGCTTTGATTAGTTTGTGTGGGTCCACCCATTTGCGTATTCTTTGTTCGTCCTGCGATCTTGTGGTTTTGATTGCTCGTACAAACAACTCGTTTGGTAACACCGTTACGTCCTCGTTGTCTTTCTCCCCTTGGTCGTAGTCGGGTAGTCTTGACAGGGCATCCGCTCTCCCATTAGCGGTTCCCTTCACGTGGTGTATTTCGAAGTTGTATTCGGCTAGTTCCAAGACTTCCCTTGCTATTCTTCGACTGATTTTCTGGGGATCTCGCCAGTATCGGAGGTTGAGATGGTCTGAGAATATGCGTACTTTGTGGGATGATCCTGCGAGTAGATGCCTCCAGTTTCGCAGCGCCTTTACTATGGCCAGTAGTTCAAGGTTGTATATGTCGTAATTTCGCTCGGCTGCGTTGAGCGTTGCTGAGTAATATCCCACTGGGTGTCGTTTTCCGTCTTGCTTCTTCTGTAGTAGTACCGCTCCTACTGCGAATCCAGATGCATCGACCTCTAGGTCGAATTGTTGGTTTTGATCCGCATGTGCGAGGATAGGTTCTTCAGTGACTCTTCGTTTGAGCGTATCAAACGCTGTTTGTTGTCGTTCTTGCCATTCCCATGGTTCGTCTTTGCGCGTTAGTTCGTTCAATGGTTTGGCAATAGCAGCGAATCCTTTGATAAATTGCCGGTAGAAATTGCAGAAACCAAGGAAAGATCGTACGTCCTTTACCGATGATGGGGATTTCCAGTCACGAACACCCGAAATTTTGACGGGGTCCAGGCGTGTTACCCCCTCTTCAAGGATTACCCCCAGGTAATCAATGCTAGAGGCGTTAAAAGTGCACTTTTCTGGCTTGAAGAAGAGGTCGTGTTTCTGGGCGACGGCAAGGACATCACAGACTGCTTCTTGGTGTTTTGTCGGAGCGTGGGCTGGCGTTTTGTGGCTATGGCGATGTCGTCCATGTAAACTCGTATCGTCGTTCCTAACGCTTCATGTTTTGCTATAGTAGGGCGGTAGATCTCGTTCATGAAACTCTGGAATGTAGCTGGTGAGTTACACAGTCCAAAGTACATAACGGTTGGTTCGAAAAGTCCGCGGCGTGTTTTGAACGCTGCTTTGTGCTCGTCGCCCTCTTTGATTCGTATATTGTTGTAGCCTTGTCGAACGTCTAGTTTGCTGAAGATTTGTGCCCCTCCGAGATCTTTGATCAGGTCATTGATGAGGGGTAACGGATATTGATTCCGTATTGTCCATTCGTTGATTTTTCGGTAGTCCTGTACAGGTCGTAGTTTCCGTCCTTCTTTTTGATAAAAAAGAATGACGATGCGTACGGGGATTTTGAGGGACGAATGTATCCCTTTTCCATCTGCTCGTCGATGAAGTCGTCCAGTGCTGCGTCTTCTACCCTTGTCATTGGGTATACTTTGCAGTCAATGGCTTCTGGTGCTCCCTTTTTGAATTCGATTGCGTGATCGCAACTCCTTTTCAGTGGGAACCTTTTTGCCTCTTCTTCTCCGAATACCTTTGCGAATTGTTGGTATTCTTTCGGTATATTGACCGTTTTTGTGTATTGTTTGGCGTCAATAGCAAGTTCGACCGCCGATCTTCGTCCATGTACTTGCTCTTCTAGTTCATTTGTTATTCGTTTCTTGTCCTCCATGGTGAACATGCGTGATACCCGCACGTCATTGTCTTCTTCCTGGAGCAGTCTTGCCAGCACTGCTCTTCGGTCGTTTGGGTTGACCAATCGTAGTACTATGGGGAGTTGTTTCTCGTCGATAGTGGCGTGTCGCCAGCTAAATCTTGGCTCGTAGGTTGCAAGCCACGGGTATCCCAATAGTAGGTCTTCTTTTCCTATGTCAGTGATGAGGAATCGCATTTCCTTTTTTGTTCCTCCTGTTTCCACATTGAGCGTGAGGTAGTGTGTGATCTGCCCCGCTTTATTAGTGGTATCGTCGATGTCGTAAATGTTTTTGGGCTTATCTAATGCCCGTTGTCCCAATCCCATCCTTTTGACGAATTGCGGATGGATAAAGTTGTCGGTGGCTCCGGAGTCCACCAACGCTTTGATGTCGGCCATATTGTAACTTGCACGAATTGACACTGGTACTCGCATAGAACGGTAGCGCATAATATACACAGAGTTACAATTTATTGCCCTCACCCAGGCCGCCGGGTTCAGGCGCTTCCAAAACCCTGTCCCATCAGTTGTTGTAGGACTAGGTCTTTGACCTCCTCATCGTCTCCTGCTACTCCTTGTAGCCATTCCGCCGCTTTTTCTTCTTTGGTCAATGGGGCATCGGTAGTCGATTCGCAGTGCGTGCTTGCGTGTCGCGACGTCTGCGAGGTTGTCTGCAGTCGCGACTAATATGCCCCATCTTCTGGCAGTTGTAACACTGCGTTTGACTGTGGTCTCGTTGAATTGCCTTGGATAAATCCCCTCGTGGTGGGAACGGTGGTCTGGCGTTCCTGGGGTGATTTGCTATGACCTCCTCAGCTCCCGCTAGTCGTCCTCGTACACGATCTGCGGATGTGTCCATTCTATCGTCATTGAGTGGTGCGAGCAACTTAGCTAGTGCTCCTCCTGTCGTACGTCCTGGTTTGAATGCGTCAAGGTTGCCCCTGACCGTTTGCATGTGAATCCATTTCTGCTGCCTCTTTAAGGCGGATTCCCTCCATTCTTCGTAGTTTCGGGGGTCGTCATGTTGGTACATGGTTTCGTACAACGCCCTCGGTAGTCCTTTGTGAAATATTTGAGCGTTTGCTCGGCATTGATGTTATACCCCGCATGTCGAACTAGTTGTTCGAACTGGGCGATGTAGTCATCGATCTTCCCGTCCTTCATATGTATGCCAGCGTCGAGCTGGGCTTGGGCTCGTTCTTTGCTAAGAACGTCACCAAATTGTCTTGGAATGCGTTGAGGAGGTTTTCCCACAACCTGTTGTCGAATTGGTTTGTTCCGGTGGCCACTTCGTTACGAGCCATCGGCTTGCAGACATTACCCATTGGTTAACCGCGTTTCCTGTATGTATGTGAGGAACAACATAGCTTTTTGGTACTTGTTCCTCATGGCTGAGTGGTTGGCGTTAACGCCTGCGTAGACCTCCCATTGAAGGATAAATGCTTCCGCTTGCGATCTTGCTCCTGTAAATGTCGGTGGCGGGTTACCGATGAACTTGTCGTTTCCGTTTTGATTGGCTATTGCTGGACTCCTGGAGGTGGTCCTGCTGGAGGTGGTCCTCCTCCCCTCCTCCTTGTGGCCATCCGCCATTGGGCGGTCCTCCTCCTCCTCCTCCTTCTTGTGGCCCTCTTGCGGGTGGGAATGGTCTGTTCTCGGGTGATGGTACTCGGTTTCGATTGAGCCGGAACTCGTGGAACATATCGTGTTCGGGAATACTTGGTGCGTCGGGTACATCTGGTCCCATTGCTCGATTGACAGCCTGTACATCTTCTGGCTGTAGCTGTTGTACGTGACCTGTTTGCTCGTTGATGACGAGCCGAGGTGGTGATACCTCTGTTTGGGTAGTCATGTAGCTGAAGGGTATTCCTCGAATTGGTTCGGGGATGTGTAACTCAGCTGTTCGTGCGACGAGTGCGTCTATCTCTGGTGACTGCACTGCGATTTCTTCGGGTTCTGCTTCACTTCGTGGGGTTGGTGATCGCTCGCTGGTGTGGCTTGATGGGGCTGGGGTAGTCGTTCGTATTTGGAATTCGGTCCTTGGTGGTTCCGTGTCGAGGTTTAGGTCTTCTTGTCCGTCTATGGGTCCTTGTTGATCAATTGGTAGCGCGTCTACCAATGGTATGTTAATGTTCAGATCGTCGGCGGCTGGTCGTGTTGCTTCGAAGTAGCTGTTGGTGTTGCTCCACCTGAGTTCGACCCAGCAACAGCGTGCTCTGTTGAACACTACTGGGTGGAAGCGCTGTGCTGTGGCTGCTTCCGTGTAATATCCAGTGTTATTTTCCTCGGTCCTTCTTGTGTCTGGTACGTGTCGCCACCTTACCTGTCCTACGAGGTATCTGGTAGGTGCGTCCCGTTCTCTTGAGTCGATACGATAGGGCATGAAGTCCCAGCCGTCTTTGGTATTGAGAGTTGCCACGGCGTTCGGTTTAGAAGAGCTTGGATTTAATGTTACGTGCAAGTGGCACGTGAGCCTGACTTAGGCAACGTAGAGTGAACGCGGTGACTCAGCAGTGGTCCTACTCAAGTACAGAGACTGAGTGACGTCTCAACGCACGAAGGCGGAGTTGATACTTTGCTCTTTGTCTTGATACGCGGCCCGAGAGGGCGAGAGAGAGTAAGAGGAATCCGGCTTTGGATAACAAGGCGAGAGAGATACAAGAAATCCAAGCTATCGACTACATCAGTCGATAGCTTCCTTATAACACTAACGCGCGATCCGCCTTCGTCAGCGAGACCGCCACTACTACTATCTGCTGGGTAATCGTCCACTGGTGGTCAGTCAGCTATTCGTAAGTCTTCAGTCATCCGTCAGTAATCGTACAGTAAACACAGCATCAGTCAGGTAACACAGCATCAGTCAGGTAACACGTCATCAGTCATGCATCGGTACAGTAAGCATCCCCTTAGATCACGTCCCATCGCTTATGGGTTAGGTCAGATACTCGCTATGACCCGGGACGTTACAGTAGCGACTGCCACACCTCCCCCGATGAGGGCCGTGGATATGGCGTTAACAGTATGCAAGAGCGTAGGGTATTACCCTAGGCGGAGTAGTGAATATACGAGCAATGGAATGGATACGAAGTATCTCCAATCGTCGTAGATAGGAAGGTTGGAACTGACAAGTCGTCTGGACTTGGATGCAGCCCATGGGGTGTGACAGCGTGAAGTCGATGAGATTCAAGAACTCAGACTAAGGTCTTCATATGGTATGAGTACATGTTAAATATGAGTCAAGTAACGCCACTACTGGTAACTGCTGTACTAGGATCGCCACAAATACTACTAGTATTCGTACTAGTATGATGTCATATGGAACTGCGTCGAACGAGACAGAAGGTTACAGTTAGTAATGAGGAGTCATGGGGTCGAGAAGGCGCGCGGGGCGTAAGAGGTGCGAATCAAAATGTGAAAATGGTCCCAATGATAGTCCATATAATACTGAACACTGTAACCAAAGTTCGGACGAAACGATCAACGTAGGAGGCACGTGTGGATAATCGTAACATCACCCTCCTTTTAGGTGGAACGTCCACGTTCCTGCAACGTCTGAATCTTGGTCAGCACCTTGTTGAGCAAAACCAGTCGACGCTTCTTCTGTTTCTTGTTCGTGACAGCAATCCTGTCGATCGCGTCAGCTTCTTGGAGACGTCGTATAGTGGCCCATGAGTCAAGCATGTTGTCTGACACGCGCTTCTCCAGGTCCACCAAGTCTTGGGCCAGTCATCGTCCTTCAAGCTCTGTGTACCGATATCGACAGACCTCGGCCTTGAGAGACTGGTCACCGTCCCAGTCCAGGGCCATATCGACTTCTTCTCGGAAGGGATACCCTCCCTTGAGAAGGTACAGGTCAGCATCCGTATAGCGGGACACAGTCTCTAGATCTCGACGCGGTGTAGCTAGCAGCCGGCTCGTGTATAGTTGTGGGTCTCCTGACAGGTAGCCTTGTACCGAAGGATCGTCACCAAAAGTGACCTTAGTGTATTTGGCTGGCCATTTGACACCGTAGCCGTCTGAGATCTGCATGGGTACATAATCAGTTCCTTGGTTCACGTTAAACCTGTCTGGCGGCGGTGTAACGCAGCCCTGAGCTTCCCAGTCGCGCTTCTCGTTACGCGTCGCCCAAGGGTCTCGAGCGAAGTCAGGAGTGTGATATCCTCCTGATCCTTCTGTGCTTGGGTTAGGAGGTAACACCGTGGTTTCTTGGCTCGTCATCGGGTAGGGGTTTGTGAGTGGTACTGGGGAAGAGGAGTACGTCCCCCGCTGGTCTGTATGTACCTGTCCCACACTGTCGTACTCCGGAGGTGGTGGGATGGGAAGTGGGGGAGTGGAAGCTGCGGAGGCGGTGATGGCGAGTGTCACGGTTTGACATGTCGCGGACTAATCATCATCATCATTACGAGGTCTCGGAGTTCGGGACGCTTACTAGTTGGTTATGACTACAATAGTAAGCCGTTATTAGTCATGGACACTTACGCGTCGCCGGCACTTGGGTTTGCCAGTGTTTCAGGTTTTGTAGTGACTCATTACTAGGATAGCTGTACTAGGGTTTGGATTCTAAACTGCGCTTTAAAGCCAGTGTGTAACTGTATATAAGTCGTGTAGTAAAGACCAAGACTCTCTAGCTTGGTCTTCTTGAATCATCACCAGTCGATTCCTCTTCTTTTCCAATCTATCGATTGAAGCTTGTCCTTCGGGATACCCTAGTGTCTATCAAGTGACCTAGTGGCAGTGCAACTAAGCTAAGTTGCCAGTGACTATCACGATTCATCCATACACTCGTACATCACGCCGCAGAAGTGTTCAAGTCGAACAAGCGATAGGTGATAACGCTACAGCGAGGGACTCGTGAGTGGGGATAAGCTCTGCGGCGTGAGTGGTGTAAGCATCAACGTGTGCTTGGATTCCTTGCTGGAGGAACTCGATACGGGCAAGGGGATCGGAGTGGAGGACAGAGGGTATAGGGGATCGTAGATCACGTTGGACCCGGATGGCATAGTCTGCCATTCGTGACTCGACGTCTGGGTCAATCTCATCAGGAGAGGGGGCACGAGTACTCATACTGTTGGAAGTGGTGGGTGTGATCCAAGAGGAGGGGACGTAGCAGAAATGGCGTAGAGCCTCCTGGACATCGGGGTCGTTGAACTCAGATCCAGATATGGCAAATACTGCTCCGGGAGAGGCAGGGGTCGTTGGTCGGGAAGAGGTGGTGTCGACAGTGTTGATGTTGAGGTCATTTGGGGAAGTCATCATGCTAGAGTCTGGGGAATTAGTATCGGTATGCAGTCTCCTTATATGCATGTCGTTTCGAGTCTGCTTATACTTTTCCACTGCCTCATCAGCGCTCATGTCATCCCAGTTGACCCACTGATTTTCTGCGTTGGGGTAGCCCCTCCACTTAATGAGGTATTGGAGTTTACGCCCTCGTCCATATCGCCTTGAGTCCAGGATTTGTTCCACTTCGTATTCTTCTTCTCCGTTTACTAGGTCAGGTGGTGGTCGTTCAAAGTTTCGCCCATGGAATTCTGTTTCACGATAAGGGGTCAGGAGGTCAACATGAAACATGTCGTGTATCTTCCATTGGGGTGGTAGTTTCAGTTGGTAGTTGACGGGTGATAGTACCTTGATAATCTGAAACGGTCCATGCCTTTTTGGGGCTAATTTGGCTGATGGTTGATCTATACGTAGATTGCGCCCTTCCAACCATACCATATCTTGCTCTTTGAATATCTGTCCCTGATGCCTAGCTTGTGCCCATCGATCTTGCGCTTGCCTTATTGATGCTTCTGCTTTCTTCCGTGCTTGTTTCCATTGCTCCATACGTAGTGCCATATTAGGCATAAGAGACTCACTCTCCGTTAACCGCGCTTTCGGATTATGTCCCAGAAGGATCTGAAACGGGGACATGCGGGTAGTTTCATTTTTCCATGAGTTGTGAGCATACTCAGCAAGCGGTAGGTAGTGACACCAGTTATCTTGTTGCTGGTTGACCCAGAACTGAAGGTACTGTTCGAGCCACTGATTAGTCCTTTCCGATTGTCCGTCAGTTCGTGGATGGAATGCCGTCGAAATGTTTTGTTGGATCCCCAATTGTTTGCAGAGGGCTTTCATGAATCTGGACGTGAATCTTGGGTCTCGATCACTGATAATGTTACGTGCGAGCAGCACGTGAGCCTGACTTAGGCAACGTAGAGTGAACGCGGTGACTCAGCAGTAGTCTTACTCAAGTACAAAGACTGAGTGTCGTCTCAACGCGCGAAGGCGGAGTTGGCTCTTTGTTTATCTTGATACGCGGCCCCAAAGGGCGAGAGATGAGGATAGGAACCTGGCTTTGGATAACAAGTCGAGAAATGTACAAGAAATCCAAGCTATCGACTACAACAGTCGATAGCTTCCTTATATCCTACTAGCGCGATCCGCCTTTGTCAGCGAGACCGCCACTACTACTAATCTGCTAGGTAATCGTCCACAGGTATCAGTCAGCGTATAGTAATCCATCAGTCAGTCATTGGTCAGCGTATAGTAATCGATCAGTCAGCCCTCTGTATCGTACAGTAAGTGTCCCCTTGATCATGCCCCCTCGGTTATTGATTAGGTCAGATACTTACTATGACCCGGGACGTTACATCACCCCCTTCACAAGGGTGAGCGCCCTCGCTCCAATACCCAATTAGGTACGGTAGTCAGCCCCACATCGGTCTCGTGTTCATCTCGCACCCTCTGGATTGCGTGAGCTCTTCCCAGCCGTTTTGCCGAGTGGCGCGCGCGGTCGACTTGGACGAAGATGTCGTCCTCAAGCCGCTTAATCGCCACCTCGAGCTCCTTGATGACCTCCTGGGACGCGCGGTAGCGCCTCACCTCGGCTGCCAGGGAAATATCCCCTAGCCGAGCGAGGGCCTCGTCGACCTGGCGTCGTCCCCGGAAGTCAGCTCTCAAATACTGCAGTTCCTCCGGGAGTACTCAGCGGCGGGCCCCATATCTCGGCATGGTTCAGCGTGGATCTCCCCTCGGTAGATGGGCGAGTGGCGCCCCATGGTTCCGAAAGCTTCCGGGTTGTCGCACATCCGCACCCGTACGTACCGGGCGGGGATGCGACGCCCCTCATGTTCGATTACCATTGGTACCCAATTCATCCCGTTGTTGAGGACGAATCCGCGGGAGTAGGCGATAGGGGACGGTGAGGGCGCCTCGTCGCATTCGCTCGGCGCGTATTGATGGGTGAGGCGTCGCGTGCCTCGGCGTATGAGGGGAGCCCTCGTCCGGCATATCCTTCCTCCGCCATCGAGCCGTAGATGACAGCAACCGGAGGTGCTCCTCCTTCGTCATCCATGGCTTCATCGGTAACGTCGTCGGTTTCTTCTTCATGTTGGATTCGGGGGGGCACGCGCATGGGTGCGCAGTGGCAATAGTCCTGGGGGTTGTCGCATCGGGTACAGATGACGTTGGCGTCGTGGTATGACCCGTCAGAGGAGTCGCCACTGCTGTATCGATCGACAGCGGTGGTGGACGTGAAGGCGGTGGAGGGCTGGACGATACTTGCCGCATCAACCTCTGTATCCTCGTCCGTCTCTCCTGCGGCGTCATCTTCGTCACTTGGTCCAGTCGCCAGGAGGTCATGACCTCCTTCAGTAGCCCATAGTCCCTCCTCATCTTCCTCCACTCTTCCGCTTGCGGGTGTGGGGAATCGCCTGCGAGCCTCGGCCAGGTCTCGCTCGTCTTGGTCTCGTTCTGCTGCTGCTCTGACGTGTTCGACTGCGGAGCAGAGTGGGTCGTCCACGTTGTTGTTGTCGTCATACGTGGTGAGGGTGTTGACGTAGGGGATCTCGTCAATGGCGACAATGGTGAGTGGGACATGGGACATGTTATGAGAGGGTTTGGAAGATACGTCTTTTGTCGAGACTGTTTTTATGTGAGTCTCGGCGGTTGGATTGGCTTGTTTGTACTTCCTTATCTCTTCGTCCGCATGTACATCGTCCCATGGGACCCATTGGTTATCTGAGTCGGCGTATCCCTTCCACTTGATTAGGTATTGTAGCTTGCGCCCTCGCCCCCTTCTTCTGGAGTCTAATACTCTTTCGACCTCGTATTCTTCCACGTTATCGATCAACTCTGGTGGTGGGCGTTGATAGTTGGTGCCATGAGTCACCGTCTCTTTGTAAGGTGTGAGAAGATCTGTGTGAAACACATTGTGGATGCTCCACTGTGTGGGAAGTTCTATCCAATAGTTGACAGGTGACATCACCTGAGTGATGGCGAACGGGCCATGTCGTCTGGGTGCAAGCTTTGTGGTTGGCTGGTTGGTGCGTAGATGACGTCCCTCAAGCCAGACCTTGTCTCCTATCTGGTACCTTGGTGTGTCACGATTTTTAATCCATGACTGTTGCGCCCTCTTCATTTGTCTTTGCGCTTGTTGTCTTATCTCCTTCAATTGTTTCAGTCTTGTTCGACTCGTGGTATTGGGGACAGCTGATCTGTCCAGTCAGCGCGCGGGTGATATCCCATCAGTAATCTAAACGGTGATTCGCGTGTGGACTCATTAGTCCAGTTGTTATGTGCGAATTCTGCCAGCGCTAGATACTCCACCCAATTGTTCTGCCTCTCATTGACCCAGAACCGGAGGTATTGCTCCAGCCACTGGTTGTTGCGTTCTGATTGTCCATCGGTACGGGGATGGTACGCCGTCGAGATGTTCTGTTGTATCCCCAGGATTCGGCACAGTTCTCTCGTGAATTTGGATGCGAACCGGGGATCGCGGTCACTGATAATTTTTGAGGGTAGTCCGAATCGCGCGACCACATGTTTGGCGTATAGGACCGCTGTCTCTTCTCCCGATATTTCCTCGATACATGGTATGAATATGGACGCCTTGGAGCAATCATGATCAGTGATCGTTAGGATGGAATCGTATCCTCTCGACTTGGGGAGCTTAGTGATGAAGTCTAGCGCTACTACTTCGAACGGTGTCGCCTCTGGTTTTGGGAACAATGGTTGCAATGGTGCTTTCGTTTTTTGTGTGTTAACCTTGCATCGTTGACAGTCGGCGCACCCTTTGACATAGTCCGCGACGTCGTTCTTTATTGTCGGCCACCAGTATTGTCGTTCTACCAGCTGCGTTGTTCGATTTATTCCTGGGTGTCCGTGAATTGGGGGATCGTGATGTGCGCGGATTACTTCTCTGATTTCGTCTGGTCCCCCCGTGACGACTAATCTTTGTCCTTGGTACCACCACAGTCCGTCGGCTTTGATTAGTTTGTGTGGGTCCACCCATTTGCGTATTCTTTGCTCGTCTTGTGGTCTTGTGGTTTTGATGGCTCGTACAAATAGTTTGTTTGGTAAGACCGTAACGTCCTCATTGTCCTTTTCCCCTTGGTCATAGTCGGGTCGTCTTGACAGGGCATCCGCTCTTCCATTGGCGGTTCCCTTTACGTGGTGTATTTCGAAGTTGTATTCGGCTAGTTCCAAGACTTCCCTCGCTATTCTTCGACTAATCTTCTGGGGGTCTCGCCAGTATCGGAGATTGAGATGGTCTGAGAATATGGTACTTTGTGGGATGACCCTGCAAGTAAATGCCTCCAGTTTCGCAGTGCCTTTACTATGGCTAGTAGTTCGAGATTGTATATGTCGTAATTACGCTCGGCCGCGTTGAGCGTTGCTGAGTAATATCCCACCGGGTGTCGTTTTCCATCTTGTTTCTTCTGTAGTAGTACCGCACCTACTGCGAATCCAGATGCATCGACCTCTAGGTCAAATTGTTGGTTTTGGTCTGCGTGTGCGAGGATAGGTTCTTCGGTAACTCTTCGTTTAAGCGTATCAAACGCTGTTTGTTGTCGTTCTTTCCATTCCCATGGTTCGTCTTTGCGTGTTAGTTCGTTCAACGGCTTGGCAATAGCAGCAAATCCTTTGATAAATTGCCAGTAGAAATTGCAGAAACCAAGGAAAGATCGTACGTCCTTTACCGATGATGGAGATTGCCAGTCGCGAACGCCTGAAATTTTGACGGGGTCCATGCGTGTTACCCCCTCTTCAAGGATTACCCCCAGGTAATCAATGCTAGAGGCGTTGAAAGTACACTTTTCTGGTTTGAAGAAAAGATCGTGTTTTTGAGCGACGGCAAGAACATCACAGACTGCTTCTTGGTGTTTTGTTGGAGCGTGCGGCTGTCGTTTTGTGGCTATGGCGATGTCGTCCATGTAGACTCGTATTGTCGTTCCTAACGCTTCATGTTTTGCGATGATGGGCGGTAGATCTCGTTCATGAAACTCTGAAATGTAGCAGGTGAGTTGCACAGTCCAAAGTACATAACGGTTGGTTCAAAAAGTCCGCGGCGTGTTTTGAACGCTGCTTTGTGTTCGTCGCCCTCTTTGATTCGTATGTTGTTATAGCCTTGTCGAACGTCTAGTTTGCTGAATATTTGCGCCCCTCCGAGATCTTTGATCAGGTCATTGATGAGGGGTAACGGATATTGATTCCGTATTGTCCATTCGTTGATTTTTCGGTAGTCCTGTACAGGTCGTAGCTTTCCGTCCTTCTTTTTGATAAAGAAGAATGACGATGCGTACGGGGATTTTGAGGGACGAATGTATCCCTTCTCTATCTGCTCGTCGATGAAGTCGTCCAGTGCTGCATCTTCGACTCTTGTCATTGGGTACACTTTGCAGTCAATGGCCTCTGGCGTCCCTTTTTGAATTCGATCGCGTGGTCGCAACTCCTCTTCGGTGGAAACCTTTTTGCTTCTTCTTCTCCAAATACCTTCGCGAATTGTTGGTATTCTTTTGGTATGTTGACCGTTTTTGTGTATTGTTTGGTGTCAATGGCGAGTTCGACCGCCGATCTTCGTCCATACACTTGCTCTTCTAGTTCGGTCGTTATTTGTTTTTGTCTTCCCTGGTGAACATGCGTGATACCCGCACGTCATTGTCTTTTCCTGGAGCAGTCTTGCCAACACTGCTCTTCTGTCGTTTGGGTTGACCGATCGTAGTACTATGGGGAGTTGTTTTTCGTCAATAGTGGCATGACGCCAGCTAAATCTTGGCTCGTAGGTTGCAAGCCATGGGTATCCCAATAGTAGGTCCTCTTTTCCTATGTCTGTAATGAGGAATCTCATTTCTTTTTTGTTCCTCCCGTTTCCACATTGAGCATGAGGTAGTGTGTGATCTGCCCCGCTTTATTAGTGGTATCGTCGATGTTGTAAATGTTTTTAGGCTTATCTAGTGCCCGTTGTCCTAATCCCATTCTTTTGACGAATTGTGGATGGATAAATTGTCGGTGGCTCCGGAGTCCACCAACGCTTTGATATCGGCCATATTGTAACTTGCACGAATCGACACTGGTACTCGCATAGAACGGTAGCGCATAATGTACACAGAGTTACAATTTATTGCCCTCACCCAGGCCGCCGGGTTCAGGCGCTTCCAAAATCCTGTCCCATCAATTGTTGTAGGACTAGGTCTTTGACCTCCTCATCGTCTCCGGCTACTCCTCGTAGCCATTCCGCCGCTTTCTCTTCTTTGGTTGCGAGGCCTCTGTAGTAGCTTCGGTGGTGCGTGCTTGTGTGTCGCGACGTCTGCGAGGTTGTCTGCAGTCGCGACTGATATGCCCATTTTCTGGCAGTTGTAACACTGCGTTTGGCTATGGTCTCTTCTGAATTGTCTTTGGATAAATCCCCCTCGTGGTACGAACGGTGGTCTGGTGTTCCTGGGGTGATTTGCTATGATTTCTTCGGCTCCCACTAGTCGTCCTCGTACACGATCTGCTGATGTGTCCATTCTATCGTCATTGAGTGGGGCGAGCAACTTAGCTAGTGCTCCTCCTGTCGTACGTCCTGGTTTGAATGCGTCAAGGTTTCCCCTGACTGTTTGCATATGAATCCATTTTTGCTGCCTCTTCAAGGCGGATTCCCTCCATTCTTCGTAGTTTCGGGGGTCGTCGTGTTGGTACATGGTTTCGTACAGCGCCCTCGGTAGCCCCCTTGTGAAGTATTTGAGCGTTTGCTCGGCGTTGATATTGTACCCGCGTGTCGAACTAGTTGTTCGAACTGTGCGATGTAGTCGTCAATCTTTCCATCTTTCATGTGTATGCCAGCGTCGAGCTGGGCTTGGGCTCGTTCCTTGCTAAGAACGTCTCCGAATTGTCTTTGAAATGCGTTGAGGAGGTTTTCCCACAACCTGTTGTCGAATTGGTTCGTCCCAGTGGCTACTTCGTTGACGAGCCATCGGCTCGCAGACATTACCCACTGGTTAACCGCATTTCCCTGTATGTATGTGAGGAACAACATAGCTTTTGGTACTTGTTCCTCATGGCTGAATGGTTGGCGTTAACGCCTGCGTAGACCTCCCATTGAAGGATAAACGCTTCTGCTTGTGATCTTGCTCCTGTAAACGTTGGTGGCGGGTTACCGATGAATTTGTCTTTCCCGTTTTGATTGGCTATTGCTGGTCCCCCTGGCGGTTGTCCTGCTGGAGGTGGTCCTCCTCCTCCTCCTCCTCCTCCTCCTTGTGGCCATCCACCGTTGGGTGGTCCTCCCGCGGGTGGGAATGGTCTGTTTTCGGGTGATGGTACTCGGTTTCGATTGAGTCGGAACTCGTAAAACATGTCGTGTTCTGGAATACTTGGTGCGTCTGGTACATCTGGTCCCATTGCTCGATTGACAGCTTGTACGTCTTCTGGTTGCAGCTGTTGTACGTGACCGGTTTGCTCGTTGATGACGAGTCGAGGTGGTGATACCGCTGTTTGGGTAGTCATGTAGCTGAAGGGTATTCCTCGAATTGGTTCGGGGATATGTAACTCAGCTGTTCGTGCGACAAGTGCGTCTATCTCTGGTGACTGCACTGCGATTTCTTCGGGTTCTGCTTCACTTTGTGGGGTTGGTGAGTGTTCGCTAGTACGACTTGACGGGGCTGGGGTAGTTGTTCGTATCTGGAATTCGGCCCTAGGTGGTTCTGTGTCGAGGTTTAGTTCTTCTTGGCCGTCTATGGCTCCTTGTTGATCAATTGGTCGTGCGTCTACCAATGGTATGTTGATGTTTAGATCGTCGGCAGCTGGTCGTGTCGCTTCAAAGTAGCTGTTAGTGTTGCTCCACCTGAGTTCGACCCAGCAACAGCGTTCTCTGTTGAACACTACTGGGTGGAAGCGCTGTGATGTGGCTGCCTCCGCGTAGTATCCGGTGTTATTTTCGTCAGTCCTCCTGGTATCTGGCACGTGTCGCCACCGTACTCGTCCTACAAGGTATCGAGCAGGTGCGTCTCGTTCTCTTGAGTCGATGCGATAGGGCACGAAGTCCCAGCCGTCTTTGGTATTGAGAGTTGCCACGGCGTTCGGTTTTTTGAAGAGCTTGGATTTAATGTTACGTGCGAGCAGCACGTGAGCCTGACTTAGGCAACGTAGAGTGAACGCGGTGACTCAGCAGTAGTCTTACTCAAGTACAAAGACTGAGTGTCATCTCAACGTGCGAAGGCGGAGTTGGCTCTTTGTTTATCTTGATACGCGGCCCCAAAGGGCGAGAGATGAGGATAGGAACCTGGCTTTGGATAACAAGTCGAGAAATGTACAAGAAATCCAAGCTATCGACTACAACAGTCGATAGCTTCCTTATATCCTACTAGCGCGATCCGCCTTTGTCAGCGAGACCGCCACTACTACTAATCTGCTAGGTAATCGTCCACAGGTATCAGTCAGCGTATAGTAATCCATCAGTCAGTCATTGGTCAGCGTATAGTAATCGATCAGTCAGCCCTCTGTATCGTACAGTAAGTGTCCCCTTGATCATGCCCCCTCGGTTATTGATTAGGTCAGATACTTACTATGACCCGGGACGTTACAGATAACCTTATTTGGAAGGCCAAATCGAGGAAACACGTGTTGGAAGTATAGTTGGGCTACTCCTTCTGCATTTATGGTTTCTTGACAGGGGATGAAAATCGCCATTTTGGTACAATCATGATCTGTTATAGTTAGGATGGAATCGTGTCCGTCCGATTCAGGAAGCTTGACGATGAAGTCCATTGCTACCGTTTGAAATGGTAGTGCTTCTGGTACTGGTGTGATAGGTAATAAGGGGGCCTTTCGTGCTTGCGTATTGACCTTGTGTCTTTGGCACTCGGCACATCCCTTGATGTATTGATACACTTCTTTCATCAGCTGAGGCGACCAGTAGTTCTCTCCTACGAGGCGGGTAGTCCGTGATATTCCTGGATGTCCAAACGCCGGTGGGTCATGATGATCTTTGATAAGTGCCTTACGTTGTTCTTTATTCACGGTAACTACCTTGCGTCCTCTTTGTACCACACCCCGTGTTCCCTTTTTAGATTATGGGCATTGATCCAGGGTGTCAGGGTTTGTAAGTTTTGATCAAATGGTTCTGATGTCGTAAGTTCAAGGGTATTGGTGCCATTGAGGAACATGTGATCAGGTAATACTACGACATGATCGTTATCATCTTCTCCTTGTCCATAATCTGGTCATCTTGACAGGGCGTCGGCTCTTCCATTAGTCCGTCCCGTGATATGCTTGAGCGCGATGTTGTATTCTGATAGTTCCAATACTTCTCGTGCTACACATCGACTGATCCTCTGAGGGGCTCGCCAGTATTGGAGATTCACATGATCTGTATATACTGTTGTTTGATGTGGTGATCCTGCAAGGTATTGACGCCAGTGTCTGAGGGCTTTTACGATTGCCAGGAGTTCCAAGTCGTAGATGTCATTATTTCGTTCAGCTTCAGATAGAGTACTAGAGTAATATGCCACCGGATGTCGTTTTTGATCAGGTCCCCACTGAATCAGAACAGCTCCCAGTGCGAACCCAGACGCGTCTACTTCGAGTTCAAATGGCTTCCTCAAATCGGGTTGCACTAGTACTGGTTCTGATGTAACTTGTCACTTCAGTGTGTCGAATGCTTTTTGTTGTTGTGTACCCCAATTCCATATGTGACCTTTCCTAGTCAGATTGTTAAGAGGCCGTGCCAGATGGGCGAATTGGTAGATGAAGGGACGGTAAAAATTGCAGAACCCCAAAAATGATCAGACCTGTTTCAGGTTATTGGGTGTCGGCCATTCCTTGATGCCCGTAATCTTGACAGGGTCCATACATGTCACCCCCTTCTCAAGGATTAGCCCCAGATAATCAACGCGCGGCACCTCCCATGTGCACTTCTCTGGTTTGAGGTACAAATTGTTCTTCTGGAACACTCTAAGAACATCCTTAACTGCCATTCGATGGTCTTGTAGGGTAGTCGCCATTGCAATGAGTACATCGTCCATATAGATGATAATCTCCGTTCCCCTTTTTGTATATTCATCTTGAACGGATCGAAAGATATGGTTCATCATGTTCTGGAATGTGGCAGGGGAATTGGTGAGTCCAAAGAACATGACCGTTGGTTCAAAGAGACCATATTTGGTTTTGAAAGCCGCTTTATGTTCGTCTCCTTGTTTAATCCGTACATTGTTATATCCCCATTGCACATCGAACTTTGTGAATATATGTGCGTCTTTTACTTGTGCAATGAGTTCTGGGATCAATGGGAGTGGATATTTGTTTTTGACAGTGTACTCGTTAAGTTTGTGATAGTCTTGCACCGGTCGAAGCTTTCCATCTTTCTTTTTGATGAAGAAGAAGGGCGATGCATACGGTGATTTGGATGGTCGAATATACCCTTTCCGAAGCTGGGTGGATATGAACTCTCTGAGAGCTTCGTCTTCAGTCCCTGTTAAGGGATACGGTTTACAATTAATTGCCTTGGGTGCCCCTTCTTTTAGTTCAATCGCATGATCCCATTCCCTTGACGGGGGAAACCTTTGTGATTGTTCTTCATCAAATACGGCCGCAAATTCCTGATATTCTGTTGGTATTTCTTTTGATTGTGGAATTACTGCCGCTTGAGCTAAGTCACTTGCAATGGTCGCAGGACGGCTGCATTCTTCTTCCAACTGCTGTACGATCTGGTCTTTTTCAAGATCCGAAAGTGGGGTAGTGTAGATCCTCAAGATCGTGGGTCTGATCATGAGGTTTCTCCAATTTAGTGAGCGCACAACCACTGGTAAAACTTTGTATCAATGGTGCTGCTCTTCCAATTGAAGCGGGGTTCAAATGTAGACAACCAGGGATATCCCAAGATAAGGTCTTCAAGTCCTAGGTCCGTAACAAGAAATCGCATTTGTTTTTCTTGGCTTCCTGTTCGAACTTCTAAATCAACATAATCTGTTAGCATCCCTGCTCGGTTATTAGTTCTGTCGATGTTCCAGATTTTTCGAGGCCTTTCCAACCGTTGGGTTCCTAGCCCTAGTCTTTTGATCAGTCGGGGATCGATGAAATTATCGGTTGCCCCCGAGTCCACCAGTATCTTTTTGTCAGCCATTGCACTCTGTGTTTGAAATGAAACGGGGATTTTCATACTTCGATAGCGGGTAATGTACACGGAGTTACAGAGTGTGTGAATAGCTCTTGCCCAGGCCGTTGGGTTCGAGCTCAAGAAAAATCCTTCCCCATGAATACTTCCTGAATGAGTCGGTCTTTATCATCATCTTCCAGTTCTTTGATGGCCGCCACCAGTTCCCAGGCGCTTGGCTTCTTATCTTCTTTCGTCTTGGCACTTTGTACTTGGGCATCTTCCTCTTGAGGACTTGCTCGAGCTTGGGATGTCTGCGACTTTAACGGGCAGTTACGACTCATATGACCGGTCTTGCGACAACAGAAGCATTTCCCTTTGGTCATTAATTGAGTACGTTCATCATCCGTTAGCGCTGCCCTAGCTCGAGTGCAGCCCACGGAGGTATCCATAGCGTTGTCGTCTTTCTTTTTCAATGCTTGTTGCCACTGGGGTTTTGTGAACTTCTTTTTTGTATCGTTCTGGAAGCGGCTAGTGAGATAGAGGTACTTCTGATGTTGTTTGCGTGCTTTGTCTACCCAGTCTTCGAAGCTAATGAGGTGATCGCCGAATTCGATGACCTTTCTATGTAGCGCGTTTGGAAGTCCCCTGGCGAATGTTTCGATAACGGTGGATTCTTGAAGGTCATGTCCCGCGAGTCGTGCAAGCTTTTTTAAGCCAGCAACGTATTCATCGAACCTTCCTTCCTTCATACGGTAATTCTTGAGCTCGTTCTTGGACTTTTGGGCGACCATTGTGTCAATAAATGCGTCTTTGAACCGGTCTAGCACGGTGACCCACAGGTACTCGTCCCAGATAGTGGCTCCCCCTGTGATTTGATTGTGGAGCCACGCTACTTGTGCTCCAGTCCATTCGACAACATATTCTCCTTTGACATAAGACAAGAATAACATGGTGCGGGTGAAGGGGCGTTGCATGGTGTCAGCGTTCCAGTTGAGTCCTCGATAGATATTCCATTCGAGGAGAAATTGTTCGGTCTTGTCTCGATCACCGTTAAAGAGTTGGGGTTCGTTGCCGACTAGCTTTCCATTAGTTCCCCGTCCTCCGGCTCCCATATCTCCCCCTCCTCCAGGCCCTCCATGGGGTGGTCCTGGATTGGGGTCACCGCCTCCTCCTCCTCCTCCGGGTAGAGGACCGATATGAGCAGGTGGATGTCCTCCCGATGGAGGATCGCCTCCACCTCCTCCTCCTCCGCTTGGTCCTCCCTCCGAAGGGAATCCTGGGGGTACTCCAAATCGAGCAGTTCGGCCCAATACAGTCGCTGGAGGGACAGTGGTATTTGTTGCGATTTGTGACATTGTATAAGCCAACGTAGGTAAACCGGAGATAGTACGGGTTCGGATTGTGGAAACTTGTGTGGGTACGTGTTCAGCCAAGTGAGCAAGCTTTGTTTCTTCGTCTTCTTGTTGTGATGTAGTGGGAATCTTGACGTCCCCGTCTGATTCGTCTCCTGCGTCTGATGTGAACTGTAATCGTTCTTCTGGTGCGCTATCGTCTTGTCCGTCAATGGGACCCCACTCTGATCGGTCAACCTTTTCTGGTTCCAAGATAGATAGTTGTAACTGGTGTAGGGAGTCGGGTGGTTGGGTGATCTTCCAGTCGCCACTTTGTTGGCTTCGTTGGGCTGTCCCCCACTCGAGTGTGGAGAAGTTGAATTCGACGGGGATGTCGATCTTTTCGAATTTGCTATAGGCAAAGTAGCCAGAGCGTGTACTATCAGGGTCGTCTTTCCAGAACGCTCCCTTGAGGAATCTAATGGGAACGTTTCGTTCTCCTCTATGTTCGAGTCGTTCGGTTGTTGGGTACACCACGGTGGAAGAGAGGTCTGAGTTAATGTTATGTTTGACTGGACGTATCGGCTTGACTTGAGTGGTGAGCGTGGAGTACCGGTTATGTGAGGAGTTCGATTGTTGGTGTCTTCGTAGCGACTGCCACACCTCCCCCGATGAGGGCCGTGGATATGGCGTCAACAGTATGCGAGAGCGTAGGGTATTACCCTAGGCGGAGTAGTGAATATACGAGCGATGGAATGGATATGAAGTATCTCCAATCGTCGTAGATAGGAAGGTTGGAACTGACAAGTCGTCTGGACTTGGATGCAGCCCACGGGGTGTGACAGCGTGAAGTTGATGAGATTCAAGAACTCAGACCTAAGGTCTTCATATGGTATGAGTACATGTTAAATACGAGTCGAGTAATGCCACTACTGGTAACTGCTGTACTAGGATCGCCACAAATACTACTAGTATTCGTACTAGTATGATGTCATATGGAACTGCGTCGAACGAGACAGAAGGTTACGGTTAGTAATGAGGAGTCATGGGGTCGAGAAGGCGCGCGGGGCGTAAGAGGTGCGAATCAAAATGTGAAAATGGTCCCAATGATAGTCCATATGATACTGAACACTGTAACCAAAGTTCGGACGAAACGATCAACGTAGGAGGCACACATGGATAATCGTAACACATGAAAAGGAGCTGGAGATGCTTCAGCAGCATATTGTGCATCTTTATAATTCTCAGGGCACCCTGCATACCACATATCATGAAGATAACTATGAGCTCATACCATAAGTAAGAGCACATGTTATATACCTTGTACATAACTTTCATGCGAGTCTATGAACTGATTTTCTATGTCTCATGAGGTTTTCTAGGCCTAATTGGGCCAACTGTTAAATGGTATTTGCTACACTAAAGAAGTAGCACTTCATCTGCATCATGTTACATGAGCAACACTAGGCTCATTAAACCCCATCGGCAGCTTTTCTCATCAGCAATGCTGGGCCCATTCAAGTCCCTTGGCAACTTCTCTCATAAGGACACTGGGCCAATTCAATACCATTGGCAGCCTCTATCGAGAGTGATGCTGGGCCCATTCAACATCATTGGCAGCATCCCTCATTGTATAGAGTCGGCCCATCCAAGGGAGTCGACAGTTCAGTTTCAGGGGAAATCTTTGGCCCATTCAAGACTATCAACAACCTCTCTCATCAGCAATACTGGGCACATTCATGTCCACTGGAAACAATTGCAGGATCAACGCTGAGCCCGTTCAAGTCCATCGGCAGCTCCTCTTGTGAGCAAGACTGGGCCCATTCAGGCCCATTGGCAGCCTCTCTCGTGAGCAAGACTGAGCCCATTCAACATCATTGGCAGTATCACTCATTGTAGTCAGCCCATCCAAGGGAGTCGTCAGTTCAGATTCAGGGAGAAATTCTTGGCCCATTGAAGACTATCGACAGCCTCACATCAGCAAGACTGGGCCCATTCAAGACAGTCTGTAGCTTTTCTCATCAGGAACACAGGGCCCATTCAAGTCCATCAGCAGCGTCTCATATGAGCAACGCTGGGCCCATTCAACATCATCGGCAGTATTCATTATTTAGAGTTGGCCTATCAAAGGGAGTTGACAGTTCAGTTTCGGGAGACATGCCATGCCTGTTCAAGACTATCAGCAGTCTCTCTCATCAGTTGGACTGGGCCCATTCAATACCATCATCAATTTCTACCATTATTTACAGTCTGCCCATCCAAGATTATCAAGAGCGGAATCACATAGATGCTGCCGAAACTGTTGTATGCAGCAAGTGTTATTTTAATGCCTTGCTGCTGGTTGGAAGTAACTATGTACAATTAGCTAGATTAAGTGCTTTATCGTGGCCGGAAAACTTTAGCGAAATCAGGAGGTGGGTCATTCTTTAGCAAAGTGGAAAATTTGGACTCTGCCTGTATTGCCATTGAACGCCACATCGCGCATTGTCTGGCTGCCCATGCAGCATGCCCTGGCTGTGTGAATGAATTGATGACAGCCTCTTTCTTATGCCAAACTTGTTCTTGATGCCTAAAGAGCCTGACAGCAGACTCCATCTCAACTTGAAGACACTGAAGTTCTTCGATCCATTGCATCTTTTGAGCTTTAGCACGAAGCCAATGCACTTGATAGACTGCACAAAATGTTACATTATTGAGTGCATGTGAAGTGAGAACAACATACAATCTTCCATCCATTCCCCAACATCCGTGTCCTGCCGAACATCCATTGTCCAAAACCAAGCCAATGACTTGTTCTGTTGTCCTCTTATGTGTGGCGCAAGTATGCTTGTGTTGACACACAGGTCCTGACGCCTCAAGACTTTGTAGCGGTCAAGGAGATTGGTGCCAGCATCAAGGTCTACCATTGACTTCTGCACACGAGCATAAACCCACACATGATGCTGAACTGTTGACTCAACAGCGTGTACCCCCGCCCAAGCACATGTTTTGGTCTTCTGTGTATGTGCTGGACGAACATCATGTCGGAACAGATATGACTTGTATCCCAAGGCAATTCGAATCTGATGCAGCGAGTCATTGAGTTGGCCCTCTCTTAGACGAATTTCGGCCTCTGCTAGGTCTTCGGCAGCATTTAAGCTGCACCAGTTACATCCAAAATGTGAAGGAAGATGCAAGGGGATGTACTCTGCATCCACACTGTCATCAGTAGAGCAATTTACCGTGCCTTGTGTGGGATCATGTTCTTCAGCAGGTGAATCCCCATTGCCATCATCTTCATCATCGATTCCATCGAATTCTGTGCCAAAGTAGGTTTCTCTCACCAGGGTGCTGTCAAAAGTGTCACCGGCAGCCCGGAAAATGGTAGCTGCCTGCCTCTGGAATGTGTCCACTCTTTCTTGGAGGCGGGCCCGCCGCAAGGTAAGATCCCTTTGTTGATCGGGCGTGGGAAGGGATCCTATCTTCCTCACCAATGCTTGAAGGGATAACCTTGCATTTTTTTTGTTAATTCATCATCAGGTCTCAGAAGGGGAGCTACCGAAAGTCTTACTGCACCTCCTGAAGCTTCAACCCGCTGCCGATCCATGCTACATATCATTTACAGCTGGAATTACTTATCTCCTTTTCTGTCAATTCAAGCAGTATTTCTGCACGTGAAGGGACTAAAAACTGATGTCAGGAGAAAGCTACCGCAGTACTATAGGACTCACGTTGTTTCATCTTGATGTCATAAATATCCATTGCTTTGACATTACGACCTCGTTCCCATTGCACACTCTCCTCTTTGGCAGTCCAAACCCGAACAGAAGCAGGACTTGCCGATGCATCAATAGAGTCGAATGCTGCTACATTCATTGTGGCTCCCGAAAGTGCCTTTCGGTAGCGTCTGGAAACTGCATTCACTACCAACCCATTTAAGCATTGATGTGGTATCATTGGGAGAAAACTTGCCTAAGTCGATGAGCTTCTTCCAATTGGAGTCATTCATATGGTCATCTATGACCTCCCAACGATGTGATGTTGACATTCCTCTTGTGCTTCTGGTGATCTCATTGAGCAGAGCCCAAAGTGTTTCAATGGTCTCGCTGTCTATTTGCCTGCCACCCTTGATGAAACTGGGTGAATATCTGGCTAGGCAGGTATCTTTATGTCCATGGATATGGAATAGACCAATCGCCAGCCTGAGTTCCAGGCTATCAGGAAGCTTGAGATAGTGACTGCTGTTCACCCTGTCCATCATATGAACGCTCCATTGACACATGACATCATAGGAGATGAGGGCGGTCTCTATTCCTTCCATATTAAAGTTTAGGGCCTTGAATATGGAGTAGTCCATATTCTTCTGGCTTTTGAGGGGATTAATATTAATTTTACCACATGTATGCCAAGAAGAGATGAGAACTCACACTTCTCCTTTTTGAAAGTTGACAACTGAATCAGGTACAAATGCCCCATGAATGCATGCTGTTGCACCAATTCCAGTTGACTCAAGGTGCCCACCATGCTTGTTTACATTATTTACTGCACGGTGATCGTGGCATGTTGATGTCTTTTTGGGAATGAGCTCCCTATGGCACAAACACCAGAGCTAGAGCTTACCTGCCACCTCTCAACTGCCAATTGTAGATGTAATTCATATGGTATTCAGCTGACCATGAATCCTGTGCCATCGGAAAGTGGGACATCGTTCTCCAGATTTCTCATTTTCATGTGCTCTGCTTGGAAGTTCCCATCCATCATGAACCCTCGCATGAAGAGGACTTTGCTAAAGAAAACAATCGGCAGCTATGCGGTACTGATGTTTATTGACATACCTATTCTTGTACTCTCTCCAATCTTCTGGGAGGTTAATTCCTAGTTGGGCACACAATGCACAGAACACAGCCATGGATCTGGGCTTTGCTTCTTCATTTTGCTCATACCCAAAGCCAAATCGTTTTTGGGAAATGAGAGCTCTCCACTGTCAGCAGACCCTCAGCAGCTCCCAATATCGGTCCTGCATCTGCCATTAGTCAATCTTATTGAAGATACACTAAATCCTCATACCGGCACGGTATTTGGGAACTTGTCATTTGTGAGTCTCCTCAAACAGCTGAAAAACTGGCTTGGAGTTGTCTTGCATTCAAGATTGTCCAAATGGAAGTCTTCCAGTACACGGAAGGTGAATGCTGTCTTCGGGTTGTTAAATGTAGCCGGAAAGAGCCCTGCCATCATCAACTGCATGTCGTGCTCGGGAGCTCCAGAGCACTGGCACCAGCTGACACCAATATCATGAATACCAGACCTATCAACAACAGTTATTACCGGACACCCCTCTTTGTTGTAACGTCCAGGTTTTGAGCTACCAAAGCTAAGCTCGGCAGCTACATCATATTCATCACAGCTGCCGTCCTGGCATTCTTCTTCGTCACAGCCCTCTTGTGACTGGATTTTTCAGAATTGGATATAAAAGGTGTAATGAATATGCACACTTTGACTTGGGCATAAACTCCCAGAGTGCCCAAGACGCAAGTTTATACCAACCTCTCACAGCCATGAAGGAAGGAAATATTTTCCTGTCCACTTCTGAACTCTGTGAAAGGGAAGCTGCTGGTGGGAGCTTTGGCAACACTCCTTGCAGAGCACAAGAGCCGGAAAGCAGTCGATGCACCTCCACTCAAACGGAGCAGCCATGCAGCTCTGGCACATTGTCCCAGCTGGGACACCTTCAGAGCAGAGTAGGCAACTCAAGTAGGGGGCAATCCTCGGAATAAACTCTTCCATGTAGGTATGCCGGGACTAGGGGCTACATCAAATGGAATTGACCAAGGACATGCAGGCAGACTTACTCTCCTCTGTGTAGGGATATCTGGCTTGTCTATCCACAATGTGTTGTCGACATCCATGGACAAGGGTTCCATTTCATGCAATATAGCATCTGCCTCCATTCTGACAGCATTTCCCCCGGTCTTTTCGGACTTGTAGGGGTGTTCACTTCCACCTGGACATATCTGGTTCCACAGGTGAGCTTCCGAGCCTTCCACTCAACCACCTTAGCCCTGGTCTTCCTCTTGAGGATCTTGGATGTCTTTATGCCTTTAAGTGGCATAGGGAGCTGAAAAATATAACGATGTTAACGTAGTGACGTCTTATGAGGTGGCATTATTCTCTAATCAGCCTTATGGCAGCCTTGGTAGACTGGTACAACATGTATCAAATTGGCAGATGTCACGAACTGGGAAATGCAGCTCACACTACCGCTGGTAGCTTTGGGGAACTGGATCAGCAGCCAATAAAATCGTGCTCACTACATTTTCAGTGTGTACTCTCTCAGCAACTGCCGCTTTTAATATAGCATGCATTTATGTACCAGAAGCATGACAATGACATGTATGTAGCTAGAACTAGGACTGGGATATTAGTGTCACCAACTGTAATGCTGCCAAAACTTCCTCAAATTGACACTGAGGGAGCATTTTAGACGAGACAGTGGCAAATGAGTTTGATCACTTACCCTCGGCCATCCCATATAATCGCTCTGTCCAGCTTTGCCCAAGTGAAAGCATAGTCGGGCTGCCGCACCAGCTCCTCCTCTTGAATTGTGCCAGCTACCAAGCGTCGTAAGCTGTGAAGGCGGACTGTTACGTTCCCACTGAACGTTGATCCGACTTGGATCCGATGGGTCTTCCTTGCTTCAACTCTGAGCAAAGCGTACAGCTCTGAACTCAGAAACGACTTTGAACGACTCGTAAGGGCGAATAACCAATAAGGTCCCCTAATACCGCCTAGCTTGAGGTTCGTTACAAGGTGGCGACGCCTAACACTTAAGTTGGCAACAAGATAGTCACAAAGACCAATGACTCTGCTATAAGACTGTCTGAACTTCCTGAGAAGAGTACAGGTGGATTTCAAGACAACTAAGCTAGCGAACCATAGCGCAACTTGTATAGTATTTATAGTAAATGTCCGTCAAGCCACAAAGGCAACACACATGGTATGAGTAATGAATAATTAGCGCATGAATAAGGCATCAATAAGCCATAAGTAAGCGTCCCCACCAATGAGTGACCAAGCACCTCCAACCAGTGAGTAAGCAACCACAGGGCATCAGTCAGCCCACCTCATCGCATCAGTAAGCGAGAACAATAAGTAAGCGAATGGGTAAGTGAATGTCTAAGCATCACCAATCATGAGTAATACCAATAGTAAGCCAATAATAATGCATCTGTAAGCAATGGCTTCGGCGCTAAAACAGGCGCTCCTTGAACTAATCCATCAATAACACTTTCCCGAAAGGGGATTAAACCCGGCCCGCTGGAGTGCGTCCCAACGGCAGCCACGGCCCGCTGATATCGGCAGCCTCAGGTCGCTGGTCTTACACCACACAATCGCTATTTGTCGTCGTTGGTCGTCTTCGGGACACAACTGTCTTCCGCCAATTCCATGGCTTCTTCCAACGTCCCCTGAGTTATTAGTTAGGCCAGATACATACTGTGGCCTGGGACTATTCCATCCTTGCGCGCCCCCCTGACTTATTGCTTAGGTCAGATCCCGTGACCTGGGGGTTTCACATGACCATGTCACGTGACCCTCAACCGTCCTGTAGTGATCCTCCTGCCAGCATCTGGCGTACTGCCACGAGTTATCAGATTACTCACAAGCTGGCGAACTCTGCATGCCTCGTCATAGGCGAGGTAACTGTCGTCTTCTGCCGCTACGAGTGCACGTACGGCCTCTTCTTCTTCGATGTCTTTTTCTGCACGTGACTCCCAGGTGTGCGCCTCTGGGTAATCATAGCAATTCTTCCAGTGTTCATGTAAACACTCGCGCTGCTTGCGGGTTGGCGTAGGGTCTGAGCGTAACACGGACGATATCTTCACCTTCTTTTCCTGGAACTGCCGGCGATGCCAAGATATTCGCTGCCTCAGCAAGTCTCTCTTGAATGAAGTCCTGAACAAGCTTCTGAAACTGCTCTACCCACCCACTAAGGCAGAAGAGCTTGAGCACATCTCTTGTCTCCTCAAAGTATTCCCAAGCTTTTTCTTCCTCTTGTATCATATCTGGACCGCGTCGGGGATCCACTGTCACGAACCTATGCCTCGGTCCGTGACTTATCCGGAATACCCAGGAATGCGCAAGGGAACACGCGCACAAACTCAGGAATACGAAGTAATGGACTAGTGGAACTAGCCAAGACGACGCGCGTGAAAGGATTGGATAATCCTTTCCTTCCTATTCGAGAAAGACCCGGTCCGGAACCGGGACTGACCAAGCGAAAGGTCAGATGACCTCACATGACTTGTTTGTTGATCAATCAACAAAAGATTGTTGATTGATAAACAAAGTCCGTTGATCGGTAATGTCACGATCTGACATCGTCTCGCCTTCGGACAACGTCAAAACACGCCGTTGCATGCATGAACATTGGAAAGATTGCCAAGATTACCCAGAGGCACACAAGTGGGTAGGCAAAGATCCAGAATACGACGAAGAAGAGCAGGTACGCGCTCTAGTGTGGAGTCAAGGAACAGACGAAGAAGACTATATTGGAGAAGGAGAAGCGTTGAGGATTGCCCAACTTGTGAGTGGAATGCTAGTTCACGCAGAACCCTCCAGTGCTGGCACCTCTACCGCAGGACGGATGAAGACCACGTGATTATGTCACGTGATAGTCCCGGGTCATGGCATGTATCTGACCTAAGCGATAAGTCATGGGACTCGTTGGATGGAAAGTTATGGAAGACCATGGTAGGCACGAGATCGGATGCGGGATTCCCGATAGCCGAAGGTCTGGACAATTCCCAGTATGGGTTGATTCTGATGGAAGGTATTCTGATGCGCTGGTATTGCGCCGAGACATTTGTTATCTTGTTATCTTGTGTTCTGATGTCATTTGTGAGTCATATGGTTGTCTTTATCTCTGACTCATGTGAGGCCGTATGCCTCATGTACTGTATGTTTCATGATAAGCCCCTGTGGCTTGATGGACAATTCTCATTGGCAGATTAGGTCGTGAGTCGTGTTTACTATAGTTCGAGCTCAGTTAGAATACTGTCTTGGAGTACTATAAGTAGTTGGCAGGTTTCGCCAGTAGTCGTTAGCTTAGTTGTCTTGAACTTCCACCTGTATTCCTCTCAGGCATAGTCAAGCATTCTTATAGCAGAGTCATTGGTCATTGTGACTATTCTTCTCTCATTATTCACTTGTGTCAAGAGTTATCTTCAAGTGACGCCGTATAAGGGGACCTTCTGTGGTTATTCGCCCTTTTTCGAGTATTTCCTAAGTTGCAAGCCGTGCGCTTGACTGGGAAGTGATAGCAGGAAAACCTTTGGGTTCAAGTCGAACCGGCGATTGTTGGAATCGTGACAGGTAAACGAAGATTGTTGATCAATCACCTGACGAGCGGAGCTTGTCAGGGATTAATGCCATTGGACGATATACTTAGAAACCTTCCAGCACATTCCATGCTATCTTTAGAACGCTTCTAGAGTATTCCATGGGCCCACCCGTGGAGCGGAGTTGGGCCTCCCCTAAAGTACGCACAGACCATGTATTCAGGTATATAAGCTGGAGCAATGTAACAGACAGTCCCTCAGACTGTCCACTTGCGACATCCCCACTTGTACATTCTTGTCTTCAGAGCAGCTTCCCATCATTGGGTTGTTCCTCATCCTTGTCTTGTTACTCGTGGTCCATTGTTCCCTGTCCTTGTTTTATCTCCTTGTTGGTTCGACGTTAGCCACCCTGCTCCTTGTGATCCTTGGTCTCGCTGTTGCGATTAAACAGTGAGACACTCATCACACTTGGACAGTCTTAGCTTGCTAACCACGAACCTTCTCAGTGTCTGACTACGATTACTCCGAGTTTGGAGCGTGGGACGCTGATTCAGGCTCTTTCCATAACATTGACGATTCCCCCCCTCGCCGTTTCCGTCGGCTTCCAAGTGTTCCCTTGCCCCCGTCATCACCACCTCGTCTCCCGTTGTCCCCGTTAGGACAAATCCTACCGTTTCCCCCCTTCTTCTTGTCACCCCCCCCAGAGATCCCTCTTGCTGTTGAGAGGATCGCCTCCCCCCAAGGTTCCCCTGCCCACTCCCTGCCGGTTGCTCGGACTCCAACCCCCGAGCTTCGTTACCCGTCACCAGCCCCCTTGCCCCTGTCACCCCCCTCAGTCCGGTTGGTCTCCCCAGTTCCCCGTCCAGCATCATCCCCGGTCTTTCGTATCCCATCCCCAGCCCTTCACCCCTTGACCCGCCCCCCACCCCAGATTCCCCCATTGACTACGAAGCTGCAGAGCTTCGTGTAGCCTTCTACGAGGCACAGCGTGCATCCCCTGCACCCGTAGAAGAAGAAGAGAACGTTCCCCCTGCCCCTGCCCCTGCCCCATCAACCGCCCCCATCGTGCCTCCTAGTTAGAGGAGAGCACCCCCATCAGTTCTTGCCGTCCACACCCTCGAGGAGAGGAGTGGCAACAAATCTCGGAGTTCCACCAGTTCTCCATCCATACCATTCGCACAGCTGAGGCCCTGTGCGACTCGCCCCCTGTTTTTACTGGTGTCATCCCCTTTCGTTTCACGTCCCCCCATTTTTTGACCATTTACCCCCGTCATCGTGACATTGCCGTTGCTCTCGGCATTCAACCTATCTACGTCTGCTGTAAGGCAGTCCTCGACCTCCCTAGTGACGACCTCCCCTGGGCTCTATCAAGTACAGCTTCAGGGACGGAATTCGTGAAGCGTTCAGGTCACTGAACAACCTCATTCGTGAAGCGTACGTATATACGCTTGTCATACTTGAGGTTCACGACTTCTTGGACGGGAG
>WITN01000556.1:0-58850 GCA_015025155.1 Lactarius quietus
CGATCCTCTGCCTTCGTGCTAGAGTCGACAAGTTGCTAAGTCACCGTGTTCACTTTACGTTGCCTAAGTCAGGCTCACGTGCAGCTCGCACGTAACAATAGAGACTGTTTCGCACAGGATGAGACAGAGAAGGTTGTCATTTTTCGCCATGTACTCTGAGTATATGGTTGCATATATACAATTTCCCATTGGCTATGTAATTGAGTCACGATTCCCACTTGGTAGCCTGAGAACCCTCAATGTGCGCAAATTGAGCTTCTGGTACATTGTGCGCACAAAATGCATGTCGTTTTCTTCAAACATCATCATGAAAATTAATAATTCAGTCCTGCGTGGTGGGTCATAGAGCATCTGGCACAGTGTAAAGCCATTGACGTTGAAGTTGATAGGGTGCTTGTCATGGCAGAGTTGCGCATATAAGTAAACTCGGGCTCGTTTGGGTATGCGCCGAGGTCAAGCAGATTTCTTGGCATGGGGAATCAAGTACAAGTTGATGTAGATGAGACTGCAAGGCGCAAGCATACGACACATGGGTGGTTGAAATATGAGCACACGCAGGAGGGGATTAGTGATTTCCTGGCTGGGCTCGGCCCAAATTAGTGATTGACAGGGGTATTACCCCTCATACCCCTGACATTAAAAACAAGCCCAAGAACATCTAAATTGTACAAGTAATGAAGGATATATGGTCAAATTGCTGTCTTGACCATCTCTCCTTCATTTCTTGTCCAATTCAGATGTTCTTGGGCTTGTTTTCAATGCCAGGGGTATGAGGGGTAATACCCCTGTCAATCACTAGGCCCAATAGCCTGAGCCAGACAAAATGCCCAGTTGTTGAAGTCCTGAGGCCTTTTTTTTCGAGTGCTGTAGCCTCTGAGCAAGGCAGTTCACGTCTTCGGCCATTGACAGCTTATAGCCTACGGCAGCATACGGCTCATAATATGAGCAACACGTTCTTTGATACCAAGATATGGACACCGTTAAGTACAATACAGCACATAAACTTCTGTATAGGACCTACCTCCACCACCAATGTCCCAGCAACCAGAATATCCCGCGCCATACACGAATATAAATACACTCGACGATGATATACTCCTCAGTATATTCGATTGCTATCAACTAGATGATCGTTTTAATATCTGGAGATCCTTAGCACGTAGGTGGAAACGACTAAGATTGAATATACCTGGAGATCCTTAGCACGTAGGTGGAAATGACTAAGGACTCTCCATACAATACAGGCATATTTAAGCTACTCCTTACTAGCATGTGTTATAGTAATCTGATCCTAGCTTGTGATATCCGTAATGTCCAATAATGTCCGATGGGCATGTGATATCGACACTCCTCCTCGACTTTGACGCGATATAAAGGTTAAAGGTCGTAAGAAGAGAAAGAGGGCAAGATGAGAGGACATGGTGAAGATGATAAGTGATGTAAAGATATGAAGATGATAAGAACGGATAGGAACAAAGAGACGTGAAGATTACTCCTCCTCAACTGAACCAGGTGTGACTAGTGCCTGCACGCCAAGATAATGACGGAGGTGTTCAAAATCCGTACGAGCCAGTGGTTTGGTTAGGATGTCCGCAGTATTGTCTTTCGATGCAACACGTGTGACGGAAACCTCGCCGGTGTGAACCAATTCCCGTGTATAGTGGTATTTGACTCTGATATGTTTGGTGTGAGAGTGCCATACGTGGTCTTCGGACAGGCGCAAGGCTGCATCATTGTCGCAATAGAGCTGAGATGATCCAGATGGCAGGAATTTCAGACCAGAGAGGAGTTGGCGTAGGAAGATGACTTCATGAGCCGCGTCATGTAGAGCGATGTATTCTGCATAACAGGACGAGTCCGCCACAGTGGTCTGCTTGCGTGAACACCAAGAAATCATCCCAGACCCAAGCGTGAAGCAGTAGCCCCCGATAGACTGACTTGTGTCAACGCAGTTTGCATAATCCGAGTCTGAGTAACCTCTGAGAGAGAGAGAGTTGTTGCCACCGAGTGTCAGACCGTGAGTGCGTGTGCCTTTGAGATAGTGCAGGACACGAATTGCGGCCTCCCAGTGTTCAGGTTGGTAGCAATCCAGGAATGATGACAAGCGGCCAACAGCGTAGGATATATCGGGGCGAGTAGCGACAACGAGATACATGAGGCTTCCAACGAGTGAGCGATATGGCGTTCTGTCAGCCCAGTCCGAGATCTCAGCGGGTATGGGCGTGGATTTGTCAGGTCGTCGAAGCTGAAGGCCAGTGACCATGGGAGTACAGACAGGTCGTGCATCGGTTTGGTTGTAATCCTTGACAAGTTTATCTATCTTGGAAGTTTGGGATATAGAAATGGTGTGGTTTGGTCGGTTACGATTGATTGCTATGCCGAGAGCGTACTTGGGTTCGCCGAGCTCTGTAATTTCCCACTTGGACTTGAGTAGGTCGCGGAATTGTCGGGTTTTGTCGGGGGTAGAGCTGGCAGCAATGATGTCGTTGACATGGACCGCAAAGATGATGGTGCCTGTGGGGGAAGTATGACGGTATATGCACCATTCGCACTTGAGTCGCTCGAATCCCCATTGCGAGACCACGTTGTGGAAAGTCTGATTCCATATCCAACTTGCTTGTTTCATGCCATAGATAGACTTCATTAGACGCATTACCCAGTCCTCCTTACCCGGTTCTGCGAAGCCGGGTGGTTGTTCCATAAACATGGTTTCATCTTCGGGTAAAATACCATGGAGGAAGGCGGTCTTTATGTCATATTGTTGCAAGTCCCAGTCGAGAGAGGCGGCTAGGTGTAAAATTGATCAGAACGACTCCATGCGAACTGTCGGAGCCGTTGTTTTGTCGTAGTCGACACCGTAATGTTGCGCGAACCCTTTTGCGACATACCGGACCTTGTATCGTATGATGCGGCCAGTGTCATCTCTTTTGCGTTTGCAGACTAGTTTGCCTTTGAGTGGGCGTTGACCACGCAGGAGTTCCGATCGAGGTACGAGCACAAACACTTTCAGATCCTGCAAACATTTGAGTTTGTCCCTGCCACCCGCAATCCAATATTCTCTTTCTTTGGAGGCCATGGCATCAACCCAAAGCGGTTCATCGTCATCAGGCGTGGGTACGACAGACCCGTCACCCAAGGCAGTGAGTACTTCATCAACAGTTGGGTCTCCTTCAAGACAGAGTTCAGCGGGTAAAAGGTCATGTGTGTCTCGTACAGAAGCATATTGAGACAAGTAAGCGGAGGCATGGTTGGTATAATTGGTTTCAAGAGCTTTCAAACAAGGTGATCGGCGAAGTGGGAGACGAGGGGGAATTTTTATCGTAAGGGGACGTTGTTGGGTATCATGTTCTATGGTATTGTCATTATCATTGTGTTGTGAGACTGTATTCCTTGAGGGTGTGACATTATTCGTTGAGGTTTCTGAGACGTTATTCCTTGATGATGAGATGGTATTCCTTGATGATGTGACGGTATTCCTTGATGATGAGACGGTATTCCTTGATGATGTGCCGGTATTCCTTGATGATGTGATGGTATTCCTTGATGAGGTGACGCTGGATTGGGACGAATTGTTGTCTGGGGAGGTGTCGACGTTAGCATCAGGATTGGGGGGCGTAAGTCTGATTCCAGGATTAGGGGTAAGGGGAAAGGGGGAAGGAAGGGAAGGGGTGTTGGCAATTGGCATGGAAGATGGGGGGACAGGATCAGTCTCGGGAATATGGGAAAAAGGTGAATTAATCGTAGATGGAGGATCAGGGGGTGAAGGCCCAGACACGTCCCAAGAAGGGGTTAAAGGAGCAGTGTCTGTGCCAAGAACAGTGCCGGGATGGAGAGGGGAAGGTGCCGCATCAAGATGCTTAGTGAATCTGACATGGTAAGAGTTAAAGACGCGAAGAGAAACCGGGTCCCACAATCGGTAAGCCTTAGAGTGAGGGGCATAGCCGATTAGGACACAGGGGGTGGAGCGAGCGAAGATCTTGGAAGGGGCAGGATGTTGGAGAGAGAAGGCACGGCATCCAATTTCGTGCAAATGGGAAAGTGAAGGTTTGCGATCGAACCATAGTTCAAATGGAGTCCGACCGTGATTGGCAGTTGCAGTGGTAAAATTGGTGAGGTAGGTAGCGGTGGCACAGAATTCTGTTGACACGAACCGGTTATCCGGATTCTTGTGTTGTAAGGATGATTGAGTCATCCTGTAACTGCTGGTATCTACATAGATCCCCTTAAGGGAATGGACTATTTTTATCTATCTTTATTGTCTTTGTTCCATGTATAGTAATCCCTTTGTTCTTATTATCAAGATACCGGTAGTAGCTGTATTTAGATCAGCTGACGTGGCAGTACGGTGTTCTATTTGGTTTCCAACCAATAGTTGTCTTTTAGTTACAACTACAGATACACGCACGTGCTGTATTGGGGTGCACTGACCATGTGCGCACAGACCACCCTGAGTAGTATATAAGGGTCTCTGTTTCCGCTCTTACACTTCAGAGTTCCTTCAACCTCTGAAGTGTAAGTCCCCACTTTACTTTACTCTCTTTCACCTTTGCTCACACTCTAGTATAGAACTGTTTGCTTTATAGGTGTGTTACTATGTAATATAGAGTTCCTTCAACCTCTGAAGTAACTGTTTGCTTTATAGCTTTTGTGCTAACTACTAAGACGTCAGTTGCTATCTGCGCAACAGGTTATGGGCCCTGCGTCCTAACTGACTGTCTATCTTCTTTTATACCCCAGATCTACACTCAGTGCCTTTGCTCACTTTGACTTGTCATCATCTTCGACATTTGTCTTTTTCCCACTCAGTGAGCATGTATTCCTTTATTCGGCACTCCCTACACCTGAGGCGAAAAAGGGCTATGCCCCTAGTAGTCTGTCACTTTGGCTAGCCCTGCATAGGGTTCTATCGACAGGCGTGAGGGAGCTCTTAAGTGAGCTGAAGCGTCCTGAAGATCCTCCAGTGCGCACTATATAGTTTTCTTACTTTATTTTCCTGGCATTGTCCAGTTTTAGGCCAATAGGGGAAGACCCTTGCGGCTATAGGCTTGGTTAATGGTTGGGGGATACTCGGTTAATACCTGGGTCCCTTTAAGGCATCTGCCAGTGGTTAATAGTCAAACCCACTGTGTGCAGTCGTCTGGTACAACTAGGCCTTGCTACTATAGTATCTACACAGTAGTTGCACAGACCTCTCCTAGTGGAAGTATTCGCCACCTTTGTGCAGGATTCGCTGCATAGGACATCTCACTGTTACACTACTTATGCTTGAAGGCCCTTAATGGCCTGGTTCAGAGACTCCACAGACGATTAGTTGTGTTGTTCTAGGAGTTGATCCTGTCCACACTTCTAAGAATTCGCTGTTGGCTCCTCTCTGACAAGCATCCCTTATGATCAGTCTCTAGTGAGAAACTAGCATAGCTCTAGAAGGCGAGACCTATAGCTCTGTCTTAACGGACATCTTATCCTTGGTTTAAGACCCCTAGACTTTCGCCATAGGTTCACTACCCTTACGGGTCTTAGAAGAGTTTAAAACTGGCAAGGGTACTATTAAAATTATTACTATCTATTAGATTATCTAGAAAGTCGCACGACTTGAGGCATGACACAACTGTGTTATGTAGCATAGCGCTCCTGTGATTGGGTATCCATACCTTCAAAGATCTGGACTGGTGCTGACCGCTCCTCGGCACCAGATTAATAACATCTCAAATTTACAATGGCCGCAAATATGACCTCTGCGTTCACCGTTGTTTTCCCTCCTACCATCAAATTGGATTGTTTGGATGGCACCAACTGGGTTCAGTGGAACTCCACCTTCGTGGCGCTGATGAGGATGAATGGCTGCAAACGCCACCTCACCCACGACAACCCGGCTCATGCCGACCCCGCCAACCCAGACGCAGAAGTAATTGCGTTCTGGAACAAGCAGGAGGAGGCCCTTTTGGGCATGATAACTTTATTTTGTACTACAGAAGTATACTCAGCGGTGTCTTCTGATATCACCTATGCAACGGTGCATCAGAAGTACCTTCACTTGGAGAGTTTGTACGGCGCGGTTGGCTCGATGGCCACCTTCAATTTGTGGGTTGGGCTTGCTAACACCAAGCTCCAGGAAGGTCAGCCCTTCCTGCCTCAACTCCAGCGTATGCTGGACACGAGGAACACACTCGCGGAGAACGGGATGGCAATTAGCGACATGCAGTTGTCGTTCATCTTGCTAGATGCTCTGCCCCCGTCCTTCTCCACCATCGCCGGCACAATACTCGCCAATGGTCCCCCTTCGGCACTCGTCCCCAACGACCTCGTTCAGAGGTTCCTTAATGAGGAGAGTCGTCTCAATGGTCCTTCGGCGACCTTAAACAAGGCCGCCCCAGTCAAAAATTCATCTTCATCATTCAATAATAAAGGCAAGCAGCAGCAGTCCAAACCACAGCAAGCCTCTTCGTCAAATCAAGGTGGCTCTTCGGAGCCCATATGTTACTACTGCCAAAAGCCCGGTCATAAAAAGCCGGACTGCAAAAAGATGAAGAAGGACCAAGAGAACGCCCGTAAGGGCAAAGAGGGGCAGATCAGGAAGCAGTCGGCCAATGTCATGGCGACTGCAGAGGACAAGGAGACCTCCAGAAGGCTCCTGAAGGCACCACCAGTACCAAAGGCCCTTTTGGCCCCAATAGCTACTTCCATAAATGGTAGTGGCAAAATACAGGAGGTGACTGAGGTCCCTCAAATTCGTCTTTATGTCATGGGGAGCAAGTGTAAAAACACTTGGCTTCTGGATAGTGGAGCAAGCTCACATTCTACATATGAGCGTGAGGATTTCGATACATACGAACCTCACACTAGTGACATCTCCATTGCTGATGGCACCATCATCAAAGCCGTTGGCAAGGGCTCTGTGACTTTTAGAACTTCTTATAATAAGGACTTAATCCTAGAGAATGTTCTTCACATCCCCTCCACCCAAGACAGAATCCTTTCTATAGCGACATTAACAAAGAAAGGAGCACTGGCAAAGTTCGATGGGAATAATTTCTCCCTTGAATATAACTTTGAACCAGTAGCAGATGGTTTTCAAGCTGGAGGCCTTTATTGGCTCTCAGTGCAGCACATCTATGGTGTCAGCACTGCCTCTGCATCGGCCAGCTTAGAGACCTGGCACAAGCGCATGGGACATATGTCCAAAGAAGCGCTGAAGAGATATGCTCAGAGTTCCTGTAAAGGACTCATCATAAATAATTCCCCAGAGGAGACTGGTATCTGCCATGGCTGTGAGCTAGGCAAGAGCCATCGTCATCCTTTCCCTTCTTCCAATAAGCGTGCTTCACAGCCGCTTGAACTTGTTCACTCCAACTTAGTTGGACCCCTCCAGAGTAACTCTATTCAGGGGAACAAATATTTTGCTACCTTTATCGATGATCACACCAGAATTGCGGTTGTGATTCCTCTAAAGTCCAAAGACCAGCTTTCAGGTGCCTTTGTGCACTACTGGCAATGGGCTGAAAGGCAGTTGGAACACTATAAACTAAAGTGTCTCCATTCTGATCGCGGGGGCGAGTATGTGAACAAGGAGGTTAAAAACCTACTTCTGGAAGCGGGAATTGAGCATAAACTCACTGTGCCACATTCTCCACAACAAAAAGGACGAGCTGAGCGATTTAATCGCACCATCATGGAAAAGGGCACTAGTATGCTACATGATGCAGGTTTAAGCCTGGGCTTCTGGGAGCAAGCGGTTATGACCGCTGTCTACATCTACAACAGAACTCCCATCCGTTCCACTAAGTGGAAAACTCCGTATGAGCTCTGGTATGGTACAGTACCAGATGTCTCTCACTTTAAAGTATTTGGCTGTAAAGCCTATTATCATGTACCTGAACACAACCGACGCAAATTAGATCCTAAGTCAAAGGAAGTCGTGTTTGTGGGCTATGAACCTGATACAAAAGGTTATACTCTATGGGATAGACATAGCCGGTCGTTCATCATCTCACAAGATGTTACATTTGATGAACAGACCTTCCCTTCCCGCTCTGATTTGGACAATCAGAGACCACCAATCCAATTTCCATCACCTTCCATTCCTACTGGGGAGACACTTGCGTACCCAGTAGAAGTCACATTACCAGGAGAGCCTGTCCAGCCTCCGCCAGCACCACCACAATTGCCTCAGGCTCCTCAGTTACCAGAGGAACAACCTACTCAAGAGGCACCTGAGGATCCACCTCAGGAAGAAAGGCCGCACACTCCCACCCAACCACCCCAACCTCCACCTCAAACAGAATATCATACTCCACCAACTCGTCCTACTGCTACATCTCCCCCTGTTCGTCATCCAAACACACGTTCCAATCGTCGTCCTAGAGCTATCAACCCGATCCCACCTCCTGCTTTTACTCCTCTTGAGGAAAATCGCAACAGGGATTCGCCAGTTGAGCTTCCAGCTATGCCTGAGTTAAGGCGTAGCACTAGGAATCGGCGCGCACCGACTCGATATAGAGTGGCGCAGGACTCAGACGATGAGTTTGAACAGGGTAGCAGTCGTCTAGGACTGGTACAGCTTCTTAGTGCTGCAGGTGCCCCTGGTTATAGGGACCCTTTCACTTATAAAGAAGCTATGAATTCTGAATATGCAGATGAGTGGATAGAAGTGTGTCAATATGAAATGGACGCTCTAGCTCATCTTGGGGTCTGGCGTCTTGAAGTCCTCCCTGAGGGCAGAAAGGCTGTCAAATCAAAATGGGTATTCAAAAAGAAAGCGGATGGACGCTTTCGTGCGCGCCTTGTGGCTAAGGGATTCACTCAAATAGAAGGAGTGGATTTCGATGAAACTTTCTCCCCAGTCGCCCGATTTGAGTCATTGCGACTCCTTTTAGTGTTAGCTACGCTTGAGAATTGGGAAATTCACCAGATGGATGTCAAATCGGCATTCCTACACGGCGATCTGGATGAGGAGATCTATATGGAGCAACCACAGGGTTTCATCGTTGCTGGATCTGAACACTTGGTGTGTCGTCTGCAGAAGGCTCTATATGGCCTGAAGCAAGCTTCCCGGGCATGGAACTTACAATTCCATGGAGTTCTTGAAGAACTTGGCTTCACCCGCACATACTCTGATGCAGGAGTATATGTATGTCACCGCCATGAGGGGGGTGATTCACTATTCGTCATTCTTTATGTCGATGACATCACTATACTTGGGTCCTCTCTTGATAAAATCAATGATCTGAAGAAATCTCTATCTAGTCGATATGAGATGACTGATCTTGGTGAAATCCAATCATATCTCGGTGTTAACATCATCAGAGATCGTGCTTCGCGCACCATGGAAATTAACCAGACAGATTATATTGAATCAGTTGTAGAGAGATTTGGAATGAGGGATTCCAACCCAGTATATACCCCTCTACCCTCAGGCTGTGAGGATCACTTGGTCAAATATGAAGATCAAGCCTCTGCTGCTGAGATAAAGCAGTATCAGCAAATTATTGGGTCTCTGCTATATGTGCAGATTGGGAGCCGACCTGATATATCATTCGCTGTTGGACGCCTGAGCCAATATGCTTCCAATCCCTCCAAGCACCACTTTAGACTAGCCAAATATGTCCTTGCATATCTAAACACCACTAAGGACTTGGCATTACTCTATGCTGGAGGGAAAAGTGGGGATGGCCTTCACGGCTATGCTGACTCTTCTTGGGGAGATCAAGAGGATAGGCACTCCACTTCGGGATTTGTCTTTATTCTTGCAAACGCCGCCATTTCTTGGTCGTCACGAAAGCAGAAGACAATTGCACAGTCCACCACTGAAGCCGAATATATGAGCCTATGTGAGGCTTCAAATCAGGCGATGTGGTATAGGACATATTGTAACGTTTCTACCAAACGTTGTTCCGACTTGGAACTCTTGATGGCCTTGAACCAAATAACAGACCGACGACAGTTGAATAACAATGGTCGAACACGAAAGACGAACCAAAGGACAATGGCCTCGCCTTATATTGAAGGGATGCAACAGGGATCTTCAAGAGATGAGAGGACAGACCACACAAGGATCAACAAGATGAGAGGGGCAGGCACTAATAGCCAACACTTCTATTGACTGAGGTAGATCTCAAGGTAAAACTCAAGGTAGACTCAAGACAACGAAGATAAGGTCTCGTCTTATCAAGACAGAGCACCTTATATACACTACAGGGCTGACTCCTAATCTGAGTCCCAAACAATAACAGGTATCGTACCATATCGTATCGTCCAATCAGCTATCAGGGATAACGACCCAAGCAATATACAACCAATCAACAAACAGGGATAAGCCCATACAGTACATGAGGCAGAAGGCCCCACTATGAGTCAGTGATAACAACGTATATGACTCACTATCGTCGTCCGGCGCAACATCAGCGCATGATAAGTACAGCCATCAGGCAACATCAGAATGTTCCAATCAGAATGAATCAAAACAGGACAGAGCCTAACCGAGTTGGGAATCCCGCATCCAACTATACCCTCTCAGGAATTATATCTCGACCTGAGGTAACCGCTGTTCCCCCGTGACTTATCCTTTAGACCAGATTCACGTGGTCTGGGGGTTGCTGATCACATGACTAATCACGTGACTCAGACTTACACAGTCCTAAACGAACGACATCGCCAGTGTTGTTGTCCACAATGAAATGATCTTCAGTACTCAACATTCGCGCGACCTCATATGTCTCATCTGCATCCATTTGCAGCGTATCTTCATCTTCTTCTTCAGTGAACCGCACTTCAGGGGGGTCTTCAGCCTTCACAGGCAATGCGAATCGTACTTTCATCGGCTTGGTGACACCGCTGGCCATGACACGTGATCCGCGCGTGACACATATCTTAAAGAGTTGGGGTATGAGGTTTCCTCCCCCATTCCTCTCCATTGTGATAATAAGGGGGCTGTGGACTTGTCCCAAAACCCTATCACTGGAAGGCGCTCTAAGCATATAACCATAAAGCACCATGCTATTAGGGAGTATGTCGCAAAACAGGCAGTAGAGCTTGTGCGCACCCCTACAGGCGAGATGTTGGCTGATGGCCTTACAAAGTCACTGCCCAGAACATCTTTCGACAGTCTAGTCGATGGTCTTGGTTTTGCTACATAGACAGAAGGGATATGCAGCTCCACAAAATCATAAAGAAGTTTCTTTGAAACTATGGCTTCGAGTCATCGCCATTTCTTGGCGTCTTTCGTGGAACTCGTGATCCTCTTCCTCACCAACTTTCTATACTTTGTACATGGGGCTCAAAGAGGTTGAGCAGTTGCCACCTCTTCTCCTGAGCAGGAGGATAAAAGGCTCAAATAAGGTTACTAGGTATGAGATGGGATGACCTGCATAGGTCGTATATCCACAAACGTCTCTATAAATCCTTGGTATACCTACAAATCAATTACCCCATGTTACATTAAAAAAGTATAATAAGTATATTTGTCTATAGAGCATGCCTCAATCATGGAGGGATGTTGACACGAACCGGTTATCCGGATTCTTGTGTTGTAAGGATGATTGAGTCATCCTGTAACTGCCGGTATCTACATAGATCCCCTTAAGGGAATGGACTATTTTTATCTATCTTTATTGTCTTTGTTCCATGTATAGTAATCCCTTTGTTCTTATTATCAAGATACCGGTAGTAGCTGTATTTAGATCAGCTGACGTGGCAGTACGGTGTTCTATTTGGTTTCCAACCAATAGTTGTCTTTTAGTTACAACTACAGATACACGCACGTGCTGTATTGGGGTGCACAGACCATGTGCGCACAGACCACCCTGAGTAGTATATAAGGGTCTCTGTTTCCGCTCTTACACTTCAGAGTTCCTTCAACCTCTGAAGTGTAAGTCCCCACTTTACTTTACTCTCTTTCACCTTTGCTCACACTCTAGTATAGAACTGTTTGCTTTATAGGTGTGTTACTATGTAATATAGAGTTCCTTCAACCTCTGAAGTAACTGTTTGCTTTATAGCTTTTGTGCTAACTACTAAGACGTCAGTTGCTATCTGCGCAACAAATTTGTCCCAGAGGAAGCCAGGGGCATTGCACGCGAGACGCATGGCGCGAGACTTCCCGAGGATTGTTCTGTGGAGTCGCTCGGCCCTTCCATTATGAGTCGACATATATGGAGCGGTAGTCTGGTGATCGATGCCGTGAGATTGGCACCATTTACGCATAGATTCAGAGATCAGTTCCCCATTGTCAGATATAAGGATTTTGAGAAGATCGCCAGTTTGGACAGTTACGGCTTTATGCCAAGTTTGTAGGGCAGGACATGCGTCACTTTTGGAACAAAGGGGAACAGTCCAAACGTAACCGGAATAATCATTGATTAAGTTCATTGAGTACACGTTTCCAGCTCGAGACTTTACCACCATTGGCCCACATAGGTCCACAAACACTCTTTCTAATCGCTTCTCCGCTTTAGTCCCCTCCCGAGTCTTGGGAACAGACGTTTTCGACTGTTTTCTGATTGCGCAATGTTCACAGTTGGGAGGAAGGGAGGATAGGTCGATTGTCATACCTTGGGTCACCCCATTTTTAGCCATATCTATAATGGCGCGATTATTGCAGTGACTGAGACGGCGGTGCCAGGTCTCGACATCGGGGACCGAGGCAGCGAAGGCTGTCAGGTATACGTCGGCTTTCTGATGTTGCACAAACGGGATTTTGGTGTCTAAGAGATAGAGGCGTTTTCTCTTGGATGCGGTGCCTCTAGCGAGTATTGTGTTACTCTTGTTGGTTATGTAGCATCCCTTGTCATCGAAGAATGTTTTGTAGTATCCGCTTTCATTGACTGTGAAGATGGAGATGAGGCGGACAGTCGACTCTGGGATGTACAAGACGTCAGTCAGCTTCAGGATGTGACCATTAGCGATGTGCAATTCGATGTCACCAACGCCGACGGCATATATGGACGAACCACACAGCCCTTTTACAGGGCGGCGCAGGATGGAACGCAATGTCTTAAAGTCCGAAGCTTCAGGGGAAATGTGACAGGTAGCCCCAGAGTCCAGTATGAATGGGAGCTCATCAGCCAAAGCGAGAGGTACGCGTCCAGTTGTGTAAGCCTCAGGGATCGAGGTGTCGTCTAGTCAGCGAGAGTGCGAATCCCAGTCCACAGAAGTATGGAGGTCCTCGGTAGTAGCAAGAACAGCTATATACTCCTCCTCATCGTAGGACGGCATGGCAATGTCGGACATCGTTGATATGGCGATGTTGGCCTCCGCAGCGGGGGTAGTTGCGTCTTCCATGAGATAATAGCATTTGCCGTTGACTTTAAGTACCTTGGAATCGTCCGTGGAGGTAGTTGGGGGCACGTTAGGTTGACTAGAAGGAGTTTGGTTGCCGCGGGGTCTGTTGCCTCCAGCTTTCTGAGCGTTGTGTGCGGCCTCCTGAGTGGCATGAGCCTCTTGGATAGTTTTCCCAGCCATTAGTCCTCCAGGTGAGATGCAGTACTCGGAACGATGGTTAGGACGTTTGCAGTTTGAACAGATGGGTCTTTCTTTCTTGTTTGAGATGGTGGCGAGGGCGGTGGCTTCAGGCGCAGTCCCCTGCTTTTCGCGGATCATGATTGATTGCTCTTCTTTGAGGATGCGGTTCATTATGTCTGCAGATGTGACGGACGAGTTTTTGAGCATGTCGTTGATTGACGTTTGGAGTCTACTGTAGTGGTCGCCCAGGGCATTTTGGATGAATATGATGAGGAGTTTGTCGTCGTCCATCTTCCCTATTTTGATGAACCGGGTGTGGAGCTTTACGATTTGTTCAAGCGTCTGGCTGAGAGGTACATTGGGTAAGAAACAGGTATCGAGGGCTTCCCTGAAGACGTGGGCTTGGGCGTGAAGGCCTTGGTTTTGGTGATTTGCTCGCAGAGCTTCATAAGCGTCGTGCGAGGTGGAGTGAAGCATCACGATGTTGTAATCGTGGTGAGAGACGTGTTCTATGATAAAGGCTCGTAGGGTGCAGTCGCTGTTTTGCCAGTTCTCAGCGGATTTGGGGTACGTGGTTTGGTTTGGACAAGAGAGGGTTCCACGAAGGTAGCCACCAAAGCAACGTTGATCAACAACAACATTCAGTCAACAATCCCATTCCTGCCAGTTGCCCTTGAGTCGGTCGAGGACGAGTTCTTTTGGCCAAGCAAGGTCTGATACAAATGTCTTTTCGGAGACAATGATGACTTCAGTTGGAGTTGGAGTGATACTGCCAGCACCGCCAGTAGTGGGATTGCCACCAGAAGAAGTAAGTCCAGGAGTAAGGCCGCCAGCAGTCGCCAAGGGGTCAGGGGGGATGGACATGGTGGCGTGCGATAGATGGTAGACGTAGAGTAAAGAGAGGTTGGAGTCGTCAAAGGAGATATCTTTAGGTGGTTTGCATTCGTATTAGCGAGCCACAGGGCCCATAACCTTTTAATATCTGGAGATCCTTAGCACGTAGGTGGAAACGACTAAGGACTCTCCGTACAATACAGGCGTATTTAAGCTACTCCTTACTAGCATGTGTTATAGTAATCTGATCCTAGCTTGTGATATCTGTAATGTCCGATAATGTCCGATGGGCATGTGATATCGACAGATCGGAATAAATGGAACGATCGACTTGCTTGGAGAAAGCTCACTCATATTTGCCGAAGATGGCGTCACCTCATATACAGCTCGGCATTCCATCTGGATATTCATATCCAATGCACGTATGGCACCTGTGGTGGAAACGCTAAACCATTTATCTTTCCTGCCGCTCAGCATTGATTACGGGACCATGTCGAAAATAAGTAAGCAAGATAAACTTCGAGTTTACCACAATCTCCTTCTGCGTGATCGCATATGCTCTATCGACCTCGCCTTCCCGCCTTTGAATTCGCTTAAGTGCTTTAGGTTCATAGACAATCCTTCCCGGTACTGAAAGACCTACGTCTCTTCTCCGATGAGGCAACGAATCCGACATTACCTAAGAATTTTCTGGCCCCCAATCTACGGTCTATCATCCTTGTTGGCGTCGATATTCCAAAAAGATTGTCGCTACTCTCCTCCACTTTCTCTCTCGTCACACTGAAACTCGTAGGAGTCCAAGCTTCTGATCACCTTTTCCCTAGGAAATTAGTGTCACGTCTTCGGTCCCTTCCCCAGCTTGAGAATTTGGTCATCGATTTCTGCGACGACATGCCCCGTCCCGGCGCTGGGAGTGAAGCGTTCGGTGCACCAGGGACTCCCGTGACGCTTCCCTGTCTGAAGGACCTCAAGTTCATAGGGTTTAGCGCTGGTTTGGAATGCCTTGTCGCTCAAATTAGGACCCCTCTTCTGGAATGGCTCGCCGTTACTTTGTTCTACCAGGATTCTTTTGAATTACCGCACCTAATCCACTTTATCAAAATAACAGAGGGGCTCAAAGCCCTCCCCACCGGGGAGATTTCCTTTCGGTACGAAGGGGTCTTCGTTAGCATGGACCAACACCGTACGCAATGGGACATAGGACAATTAATTCTAGATGTGATGTGCTACCGGTTGGGCCAGCAAATCTTCAGCGCTGTGCAGATCTGCAGAGCGCTTATTCCCGTACTATCTGGTGTGGAGAGGCTCAGGCTCGGGCTCGATTTTGGCAAAACGATGGAAGGGGCCCGTGAGATCGATAGCATAATGTGGCATGAACTTCTCCGGCCATTCACCGCGGCGAAGGAGCTTCGTATTTCCCCCGAACTCTCGGAGGAGCTTTCTTCGGCGCTGCAGGAGGACGACGTAGGGTCAGATCCGGGATTCCTACCCGACCTTCAGGACCTCGTCAGCGATTTCTTCTGGAAGGACGCGGACGCTCCGTTTGACTCGTTTATCCACGCTCGTCGAGTTGCGGGTCGTCTAGTCCACCCAACGCTTCTACGTTTGAACCCCCCTCCAAGTCGCACAAGATACCGGTTTGACCCATCGCCTCGACGGGTCTGGCCACGTAAAAGGCGTTAATCGTCCGGCCGTATTCACCGTACTACCGCTCCGACTGCCCAATGTCGCCACGCTCACTGGTACACCTTAACTGATTGCCCCGCGTCGATCACCAGACCTAGATCGATTGATTGTCACAATGCTGGTCGGATTTGAAGACACTGACTTAGCGTACTAGTATCCAGGCCTATCACCATATGTAAATTTCCCATGGGAGCATCAGGAAAAACCTCCCGCGTTAATCGAGCTTAGCGAGCGTTAATCCGGTTAACCGCGTTAACGAGCGTTAACGCTGGTTTTACGCTTTGTTTAAGCGAAGTAATATACTTAATGGCTTCTTAATCTTAACTATGCCGAGTCTCACTAAATTGACATTAAATTCACCTAAATCTAAGATAACTTTGTCTGTCACTGAACAGGTTTACATAGAAAGTGGTACATTGCTCTAAGACAGAAAAACTGGACCAACGGGGAGGAGTAGGACCAAATTGTGGAAGTAAATGAACACTCCCAAGTATAGATTCCACTGGAATCATGGTGGCACACCGTTTGCCACCAAGCATCGATCTGGATACCTTATACAATTTGTGGTTGGGATCATGTGATGTTGAGAGTGGGGAAAACCATTCAGCATATGTGAGGTGTATTGGAGCAGTGGTACCAGGAAATATATCGTCAACGATCTTCTTGGGTAATTGAAACACAACACAAAGTTGTGCTATCCAGTGACCTGAGTAAGGATCGATGAATGTTGATACTACAAAGTGACAGGACTTACCATTACTTCCATACATCCTATCTTGAGTACCATGGACGAGAATGGTGTCAAACCACCCTGGTACAATCCGTCCACATGCATCCTTTTGCTCTGGCCAAATCACAACACCATCAACAATCTCGGTATTGTCAGCACTGCCGGCAGGTGTGAACTTGATCCTATGAAAGACAGGAACAGATCAGAATGGGATGAGTGTGTCAGATGCTTGTGTATGCAAGGTCGCCGCAGAGGCGCCGGGGTGGTTGATGCCTGCAATGTAGTCAGCAAGTGCATCTTGAAATTTGACAGCGCCGTATTGTTCTGCTAGTGCTTCGAATGATACCGACTTGCATGTTGGATGCTTGGTCATTTTGGGTTGTCGCAGCTCTAATTCTGGTGGTGGTAATGGTGTCGGATTGCGTGTTGAAACCTGGCCGCCGTCTTGTCGCCATTGAATGAACGCCGCGTGCGTGTGTATCTTCTTGCAGCGCTCTACATACACTGTCATCTGTGGGAGTGCGTCCTTGCAGTTGCTGGCACCATATCCACCCTTAGGGCTCTTGATATGGAGGCATTCCGACTGTTCGGTGTTATAGTTGTCTGTAGTGCCAAAAAGGGTAATGGAAGATTGATAATGAAGCATGCCATGGATTTTTGGAATGAGGAAGTTGGTGCGAATACCCAAAGTGTTACGCTCAGACCCTGCTCAAGCTGCCAAAACACAGAAACAGCGCAAGTGTCTGCATGAACATTGGAAGAATTGCTATGATTACCCAGAGGCGCATACATGGGAGTCACGTGCAGAAGAAGACATCGAAGAAGAAGAGGCCGTACGTGCACTCGTAGCGGCAGAAGACGATAGCTACCTCGCTTATGACGAGGCGTGCAGAGTTCGCCAGCTCGTGAGTAACCTAATAACTCGCGGAAGTACCCCAGATACTGGCAGGAAGGTCATTACAGGACGGATGAGGGTCACGTGACACAGTCATGTAAAGGACCCCCGGGTCACGGGATCTGACCTAAGCAATAAGTCAGGGGGGCACGCAAGGATGGAATTGTCCCAGGTCACAGTACGTATCTGGCCTAACCCATAACTCAAGGGACGTTGGAAGAAGCCATGGAATTGGCGGAAGACAGTTGTGTCCTGAAGATGACCAACGACGACAAATAGCGATTGTGTGGTGTAAGACCAACGACCTGACGCTGCTGATATCAGCGGGCTGTGGCTGCCGTTGGGACGTACTCCAGCGAGCCGGGTTTGATCCCCTTTCGGGAAAGTGTTATTGATGGATTAGTCCAAGGAGCGCCTGTGTTAGCGCCGGAGCCATTGCTTACAGATGCATTATTATTGGCTTACTATTGGTATCGTTTATGCTTGGTGATGCTTAGACATTCACTTACTCATTCGCTTACTCATTGGTGATTGCTTACTTATGCGATGAGGAGGGCTGACTATTGATGCCTTACGAATTGCTTACGAGTTGCTTATTGACCTGTGAGTCATTATGCCTTTCTTACTACTCATACTATGGTGTCGCCTTTGTGGCTTGACGGACATTTACTATAAAATACTATACAAGTTGCGCTATGGTTCGCTAGCTTAGTTGTCTTAAAACCCACTTGTACTCTTCTCAAGAGGTTCAGACAGTCTTATAGCAGAGTCATTGTTCTTTGTGACTATCTTGTTGCCAACTTAAGTGTTAGGCGTTGCCACCTTGTAACGAACCTCAAGCGAGGCGGTATTAAGGGGACCTTATTGGTTATTCGCCCTTTACAAGTCATTCAAAGTCGTTCCTGAGTTCAGAAGCCGTGCGCTTTGCTCAGAGTTGAAGCAAGGAAGACCCATCGGATCCAAGTCGGATCAACGTTCAGTGGGAACGTAACACAAAGCAATAAATGTGGCCTTGTTGTCGTGGAATTGAGAGAGACTATCTTCGAGAAGTTTGAGGGTGTCTGTCATGTGAGATGGGAATTGCACAAGATAGATGAAGTTGAGAATGGCCTGAACAGCCCTAAGCACATGCATGGGCGAATGCCCACCTGGAATAGGAAGGTTAGTAATCAGTCCGATGAGTATACGACAAATGTTCTTGTGCTCCTTTCCCATAACATGCGAGAAAGGAAGGCCCTTGGTAAAGAGTGAGGTATGGTGGCTTGGGGGCAACGACCGACACCGCGCATTAATGGCCGTCAACCCGAAGAGGAATGGGTGGCTTAACCACCCCACAAGATGTTTTACCACCCCCTGGAGCAACTGATGAAGTATGTCTGGCATAATTGCCAGGAATATATCCATCAGCGGGAGGTATTGCCAAAATGGGTGGTAGACTGGCTTGAGCCCAGCGGCGTGACAGGCTGGATTGAATCTGTGGGGATCTTCATCCGCAATTTCATAGTTGTCGATTGCCGCAGCATAGACGTGTGGAGTGAAACAATTGAAGTCCCCAAGCTGGTCATGGGGTACTGAGCATTTAGGGCATTGGCCATTGTATGTGCAAGTCACTAGTGTCTGTTCTGGGTAGTCACCAACAAAGGTGGCAAAGATCGGGTGGCAACGGCGCCAGGTCCCATCCCTGCACATTATTGTAAGCCCTGTTTCACCATAAGATTGAACGGGGTTTAGGACCTTACCCATGCAAGAATGAAATAGATTTGCAAGTGCATGCCGGCATGTGGCCTTATTGGTGATACCCTCTAGCTTTGAAGTCAGAATATATCCAATTAAAAGGTGGGCCATGCATGATGGCTTCCAGTGAATGTCTTTCGGTATGTTGCCAATGCCCATGTATATTGGATAGGCCGTCTTCCCATGGAAGACAGTGAGGAGGGTTTTGTCAGATGAAATGATGAGAGGTACAACCGTCGCACCGGGTCGACGCAATTTGAGTGCTGTCTAATAATCCTTGTCAGTATTCAATTTGTATGAAGAACTAGCTACATACCTGTACAGACCACCACCAGTCTCCGGTATGCATCTTGTTATATATGTGGCATGTGCATGAGGGGTCAGTATAATGTCACTCCAGGGTGAAGATGAGGTCATTCGCAAACTCAGGGTTGCCAAGGAGAGCCCAGATACATGGGATAATCTCGTGATAATGGAATTGCAGGTGTTCACCTCCGATTTCAAGATCCTGAGTCTTGAACGCAGGGGTACCACTACCCAGTAACTGCTTGTCAATGATGCTGTTGAGCTCCTTGCTGGTGTGATACGACAATCCAAGTCCATTAACGAGCTTCCAAAGTGTATCAGTTATGTGATTACAAAGCGTACAGTAACCCACCCCAGGTATCGCAAGTAGATCAGTTACTGCAGACAAAGTCGGCCCATGCATTTTTGCCCAATGTGCTAGCTCCCAGTTGCACTGTGATCGAAATGGAGCCCAGATTAGTCTCTGAATGAGTCCTGAGTTGACTCATAGAGTGTAGTCCCTTGAGTGAGGTGTGCTACTGGAGTGCCTGGTTGGCCATAGGGAAACCGTTTGACAGTCAAAATTGAACTGGTTTCAGTATTACCCATCTCAGGCTGACCAGGTACATCACTGGCATTGTCAGGAGGTGGCGCCAATGAAAGGTCTCCATCATCAGGAGGTACCATTTCAGGGGACGACACGGGGGCTGGAGGGTCCATTTGACACAAGGCTTTGTATGCATTAGCATCCATAATGTCAGCATCATCATCTAGATGTACAGACTCATTGTCATCTAGGTATTGTCATTAGAAAGCCGAAGTCTGGGAAAAAAAACCTTACCATCATCTGAATGAGGGGGCGACAGGCCCTCATTCCTTGACTGTGCCGTGAAGTTGTCATCATTGGCGGTGTCCCATGTGTCAGCATCTGGGACTAGTGAAGTCGAGGACACCGTGTTTGATGCCAATGGGCCCTGTTCTGGGGTTAGTGAGGTTAAAGACAGGTAAAGACACCCCCAAATGTACCTGTGACGGCTTGTATGTCAGGTGGCAGGCGGGGTTTTGCGTCCTGCTAATGTGCTGAGAGAGACCACAGGTTGTGAAATTGCGACCACAGCCAGTACATCAGGTGACGACTGACGACATGGTGGGGGTGAACTGAATCACAAGTTCTGCGAGCTGCTCTTAAATCAGTCCAAGGAATTGTCAATATAAAAGCAACTCGCACCTTTGGTTGAAGTCATCATCCTTTCCTTTCGTTTCCAGTTGTCTGCAGCCACACAATCCCACTCTTTGGTGACTTTAACTCACCTATTCCACTCTTTTCATGCTTGCATTATCCGTCTCTAATGGCCCCTCGCACACATTGAGCTCAGCAAGCTCTGAGAAATACTCAGATGGAGGTGATCGACAACAATGTCATATTGGAACATCCTACCAAACAACCTGTAGTGTCTGGCATAAACAATAGGGTTTGTGACCTATCCCAGGCCCAACCAAACCAAACAAGTAAGCGCGACATCACAAGTTAGGCTTTACTAACATGATGATAAGAAACTGGCAAACGCACCTCATCTACCAATGAAGTAGGTCCTGGAAACTGAGTAGACCCAGTAGCTGAGCCAACACTCGCTAAACGAGCTTGCCATGCGGGTATGTACATCCACAGGAAGCACTCCCGTTGATTGATGGTCGGATGTTGTGAAGGACCGGCTCATGGTCACCCTATGCAACTCAAAATCGTTGATGCTGAGCCGAGACAGCCATCTTCTGGTAGGGCAAATGGGGCAGATGGAGTAACTGGGAGCAAAGGAAAGCAACGCAACTTGTGACAAAGTGAGGCTTGCTTACAAAATTTATTTGTATACCTTTATTTGGGTATGACAAACAACTCACATACATTTTTTTCCCCCCTTCTCAGCTGTGTTGTTTTATCCTGGTTACAGTGGTGCTGCCTTCATCCTTGACCCCAATGCTCAACACTTCCTTGATTCCACCTTCAAAGACCCACCAGCAGAGGATGAAGAGGACTGGATCGATGACAACCAGGAGCTGACACCTCTTGCTCAAGGCTCAATGACTAGGATGGCAGAGGTGAGGGCCTTCGAGGTTTTTTTTTTCCAACCGTTTCCGATACTGCATCACATTGACCATACATTTTCACAGAGACCTTCATGGGAACTGAACACCATTGGTCCGACCGCTTCAGCAACTGTTCCATGTCCTAGGGACAATCCGTGTCACAATGGTCCAGCATCCTCTCAACACGGTAATGTCTCTGCTGCCACACTCCAACTGGCTGCTGAGTCCATAGTGGCTTTGGGTAAGTCAAGTATCATTGTTGCTAGCCGCCTCTCCACTGATGTATGTTATTTTTATGTGACACCAGCTCCATCAGCATCGGATGCCGAGGAGGAACAGATCACTGAAGTGGCCACTAATCTGAAGTTGGTTAACGGTGTTAAGGGTCCTATGCAACTCATGCTGACTATCCAGTCTCCTGTCATACAGACGGTGATCTCAAACTCTTTTGAGGGCCTCCATGCAACATTACTTTTTGAAAATGTGTTTCCAGATCAGGCTGTCTCATTTACTTTCATTCGCGATGCCCTCATTACGGCTGCTTTAGTGCATGGCCCCTCTGCCACAGCCATGCACATGTGACTGATAAACAACGAGGAATATGTAACCAAGATATTTCCCATGGTAAGTATTTTTCTTGCTGCTGGAACAAATCTAATGGTATTTGTAGCCACGCGCGATGTTACGTGCGAGCTGCATGTGAGCCTGACTTAGGCAGCGTAGAGTGAACGCGGTGACTCAGCAGTTTCCTTGACTCTAGCACGAAGGCAGAGTATCGCCTCAACGCACGAAGGCGGAGCTTGTTGATGATTCGATTGATACGTGGCCCTGAAGGACAAGAGAGAGAGAGAGAGAACACGACTTGGATAACAAGGTAGGAATGTTACAAGAAATCCAAGCTATCGACCACAACAGTCGATAGCTTCCTTATATAGTACTCCGCTGCAGTCCGCCTTCATCAGCGAGGCCGCCACTACTACTAAGACCACTCTCTGCTGTGTAATTGTCCACGTCTGCTCAGTAATCGTACAGTAATCGTATCAGTAATAGTCCACACCGCTTTAGTAAGTATTAGGGAGCGACTCGTCATCCCCCTTACCATGCTCGACTTGCTATGTTCCAGGCTTCTCTCCAACGTCCCCTGACTTATGGATTAGGTCAGATACATACCATGACCTGGGACGTTACATCACCCCCTTCACAAGGGTGAGCGCCCTCGCTCTACCACCCAATTGGGCACTGTGGTCAGCCCGACGTCTGTCTTGTGCTCGTCCCGTATCCTCAGAAGAGCGTGAGCCCTACCCAGTCGCTTTGCCGAGTGGCGCGAGCGATCGACGTGTACGAAGATGTCGTCTTCGAGTTTCTTGATCGCCGCCTCCAACTCCTTGATGACTTCCTGGGACGCACGGTAGCGCCTCACTTCGGCGGCAAGGGAGATATCCCCCAACCTAGCAAGGGCTTCGTCAACCTGGCGCCGTCCCCGGAAGTCAGCGCGCAGGTATTGTAGTTCCTCACGGGTGTACTCAGCTGTGGGCCCCATGTCTCGACATGGCTCGGCGTGTATGTCCCCACGGTATATCGGCGAGTACCGCCCCATCGTCCCGAAGACCTCCGGGTTGTCGAGCATCCTTACCCACACATATCGGGCGGGGATACGACGTCCCTCGTGTTCGATCACCATGGGGACCCAATTCATCCCATTGTTGAGGACGAATCTGCTGGGAGTAGGCGATAGGGTACGGATAGGGCGCCTCGGCGCATCCGCTCGGCGCGTATTGATGGGTGAGGTGTCGCGTGCTTCCCGGTATGGTGGTAGACCTCGTGCTTCGTATCCGACCTCGGCTGTCGGTCCATAGACGACAGCAACCGCGGTGATCGCTCTTCGTCATCCACGGCTTCTTCGGTAGCATCGTCATCTTCGTTGTTGATTCGAGGGGGAATGCGCATGGGGGCGCAATGACAGTAGCTTTGTGGGTTGTTGCAACAGGTACAGATGACGTGGGCGTCATGGTACGAGCCGTCGGAGGATTCGTCGCTGTCGTATCGGTCGACAGTGGTAGTGGATGTGAAGGTGGTGGAGGGCTGGAGGATACTCGCCTCATCAGCCACTGTATCCTCATCCGTCTCTCCTTCGGCGTCATCTTCGTCACCTGATCCAGTCGCCATGAGGTCATTACTTCCTTCAACAGCCCGTAATCCTTCCTCGTCCGTCTCCACTCTTCCGCTAGCGGGTGTGGGGAATCGCCGGCGAGCCTCAGCCAGGTCTCGCTCTTGCTGCTCTCGCTCGTCTCGGTCTTGTTCTGCGACTGCTCTGACATGTTTGATGGCAGAGCAGAAGGGGTTGTCCACGTTGTTGGTGGAGTCGTATGTGGTGAGGGTGTCAACGGGAGGGAAGTCCAGGTTGATGATGGTGAGCGGGACATGTGCCATTACAGTGGGGGTTACTGTCCTTGTTCGTCTAACCGTTGCTGCTTTTATGTGAGTCTCGGCGTTTGGGTTGGACTGTCTGAACTTCCTTATCTCTGCTTCTGCATGGACGTCGTCCCACGAGACCCACTGGTTGTCCGAGTCTGGGTAGCCCTTCCACTTGATAAGGTATTGGAGCTTGCACCCTTGTCCATGTCTTCTTGAGTCTAGTACCTTTTCGACCTCATATTCTTCCACATCTTCTACCAATTCTGGTGGTGGGCGCTGATAGTTTGCCCCGTGAATCAGCATTTCTTTGTAAGGTGTGAGAAGATCTGTGTGAAAAACGTCGTGGATGCTCCACTGTGTGGGAAGTTCAAGTCGGTAGTTGACAGGAGACATCACCTGGACAATCCTGAACGGTCCATGTCTCCTGGGCGCAAGCTTTGTGGTTGGCTGGTTGGTTCGTAGATGACGTCCCTCCAGCCATACCCTGTCTCCTATCTGATATTTGGGGGTGTCACGATGCTTGATCCATGACTGTTGCGCTCGGCGCATTTGTTCTTGTGCCTGATGTCTTATCTCTTTTAATTGTTCTAGTCTGGCCGTGACCTGTGGTATGGGTGATGTTTTATCCGTCCAATTAGTGTGTGGGTGATATCCCATCAGCAACCTAAATGGGGTTTCGCGTGTGGATTCGTTAACCCAATTGTTGTGCACGAACTCAGCTAGTGCAAGGTGATCGGCCCAATTGTTTTGCCTTTCGTTGGCCCAGAACCTGAGGTATTGCTCCAGCCATTGGTTTGTCCGTTCCGATTGTCCGTCTGTCTGTGGGTGGTAGGCAGTCGAAATGTTCTGTTGTATTCCCAGGAGTCGACATAGTTCTCTTGTAAATTTGGACGCAAATCGGGGATCTCGATCGCTGATTAGTTTTGTTGGCAGGCCAAATCGTGCGACTACATGTTTGGCGTATAGGGCTGCGGTTTCTTTGCCTGATATTTCTTCCTTACAAGGTATGAATATCAATGCTTTTGAGCAATCGTGGTCAGTGACTGTGAGTATGGAATCGTACTCCCTTGATGTCGGGAGTTTGGTGATGAAGTCTAGCGCTACTACCTCGAATGGTGTTGCTTCGGGTTTTGGGAATATTGGTTGTAGCGGCGCCTTTGTCCTTTGTGTGTTGACCTTGCATCGCTGGCACTCAGCGCATCCTCGTATGTATTCAGCAATATCTTGTTTCATTGTGGGCCACCAGTAGTGGCGTTCCACCATCTGGGTTGTTCGGTTTATTCCTGGGTGTCCGTGAATAGGGGGGTCGTGATGTGTAGAGATTACTTCTCTAATTTCCCCTGATGTTCCCGTGACAACTAGTCTTCGTCCTTGGTACCACCAAAGTCCGTCTGCTTTGGTTAATTTATGGGGATCGACCCATTTGCGTATCCTTTGCTCGTCTTGTTGTGGTTGGGTGGTAGTTGCTCGTACGAACAATTCGTTTGGTAGGACCGTGACATTCTTGTTGTCCTTTTCTCCTTGATCATAGTTGGTGCGTCGTGAGAGTGCATCGGCTCTTCCATTTGCGGTTCCCTTGACGTGGTGTATCTCAAAGTTGTATTCTGCCAATTCCAGTACTTCTCTAGCGATTCATCGGCTGATTTTCTGGGGATCTCGCCAGTAACGAAGGTTAAGATGGTCCGAGAATATGCGTACTTTGTGTGGGGATCCAGCTAGCAGATGTCGCCAGTTTCTTAACGCCTTTACAATAGCCAACAACTCTAGGTTGTAGATGTCGTAGTTGCGTTCGGCGGCGTTAAGTGTTGCCGAGTAATACCCCACAGGGTGTCGTTTTCCGTCTGATTTCTTCTGTAATAGCACTGCTCCTACTGCGAACCCTGATGCATCTACTTCTAGATCAAATTGTTGTGTCTGGTCCACGTGTGCTAGTATGGGCTCTGTCGTGACCCGTTGTTTGAGTGTGTTGAATGCTGCTTGGTGTCTTGTAGTCCATTGCCATGGTTCGTCTTTGCGCATTAGTTCATTCAGTGGTTTGGCAATGTTTGCAAAGCCTCTGATAAACTGCCGGTTAAAGTTGCAAAAGCCGAGGAAAGATCGTACGTCCTTAACTGATGTGGGAGATGTCCAGTCGCGAACACCCGAAATTTTGATAGGGTCCATACGTGTTACCCCCTCTTCAATGATTACCCCCAGGTAATCAATACTGGAGGCGTTGAAGACACATTTTTCTGGTTTAAAGAAGAGGTCGTGTTTTTGCGCGACTTCCAGGACATCGCACACTGCTTTCTGATGTTGTTCGAGTGTGTTTTGTTGGCGTTTCGTGGCTATTGCGATATCGTCCATGTAGACCCAAATGGTCGTTCCGTTGGGTTCGTGTTTCGCTATTGTTGGTCGGTATATTTCGTTCATGAAGCTTTGGAATGTTGCTGGTGAGTTACACAGCCCAAAGTACATGACGGTTGGTTCGAAAAGTCCGCGGCGTGTTTTAAACGCGGCTTTGTGTTCGTCCCCTTCCTTGATTCGTATGTTGTTATACCCTTGTCGGACGTCTAGTTTGCTGAATATTTGAGCTCCTCCAAGATCTCAGATGAGATCATCGATGAGAGGGAGTGGGTATTGGTTTCGTATTGTCCATTCGTTTATGCGTCGGTAGTCCTGTACGGGTCGTAGTTTTCCATCCTTCTTTTTAATGAAGAAGAATGATGATGCATACGGGGATTTTGAGGGGCGTATGTATCCCTTTTCAATTTGTTCGTCAATAAAATCATCCAATGCTGCGTCTTCTACCCTGGTCATGGGGTATATTTTGCAGTCAATTACTTCCGGTGCACCCTTTTTGAAGTCTATTGCGTGATCGCAGCTTCTTTTGGGCGGGAACCTCTTTGATTCTTGTTCGCTAAATACCTTTGCGAAGCTTTGGTATTCTGCTGGTATTTTGACCTCCGTGGTGTACTGTTTGGCATCCACTGCGAGTTCTACTGCTGATCTTCTTCCATATACCTGTTCTTTCAAGGTCGTCACGATTTGTTCTTTTGTTTCCATTGTGAACGTTCATGACACCCTTGCGTCATCTTTTTCTTCCGTTAACAGCCTTGCCAATACTGCTTTCCTGTCATTTGGGTTAATCGACCGCAACACTATAGGAAGCTGTTTCTCATCTATAGTGGCGTGACGCCAGCTGAACCTTGGCTTGTAGGTGGCGAGCCATGGGTATCCTAGCAGGACGTCTTCTTTCCCGATATCGGTGATGAGGAATCTCATCTCTCTTTTTGTTTTTCCTGTTTCCACATTGAGCGTGAGGTAGTGCGTGATCTGCCCCGCTTTATTAGTGGTATCGTCGATGTTGTAGATATTTTTTGGCTTATCTAATGCCCGTTGTCCCAATCCCATCCTTTTGACGAAGTTTGGATGTATGAAGTTGTCAGTGGCTCCTGAGTCCACTAATGCTTTGATGTCGGCCATGTTGTAACTTGCGCGAATAGACACTGGTACTCTCATAGAACGGTAGCGCATAATATACACGGAGTTACAATGTATTGCCCTTACCCAGGCCGCCGGGTTTAGGCACTTCCAAAATCCTGTCCCATCAATTGTTGTAGGACAAGGTCTTTACTTCTTCGTCATCTCCTGCTACTCCTCGTAACCATTCTGCTGCCTTTTCTTCTTTAGTTGGTGCGGTTTCAGTGGTGCGTGTTTGTGCGTCGCAGCGCCTTTTGGGTTGCCTGCAGTCGCGACTGATGTGACCCATCTTCTGGCAGTTGTAACACTGCGTCTGGCTGTGGTCTCGTTTGAATTGTCTCTGGATATATCCCCCTCGTGGTGGGAATGGTGGTTGCGGGGGTTTGGTATTCCTGTAGTGGTTTGTTATGATTTCTTCTGCTCCTGCTAGCCATCCTCGTATGCGGTCTGCGGATGTGTCCATTTGGTCGTCATTCTGGAGTGGTGCGAGTAACTTAGCTAGTGCTCCCCCTGAAGCCCGTCCCGGTTTAAAGGCGTCCAAGTTACCCCTAACCGTTTGCATGTGGATCCACTTTTGTTGCCTTTTCAGGGCAGAATCTCTCCACTCTTCATAGTTTCGGGGGTCGTCGTGTTGGTACATGGTTTCATACAATGCTCGTGGTAGTCCTTTTGTGAAGTACTTGATGGTTTGTTCGGCATTGATGTTGTACCCAGCGTGTCGAACCAGCTGTTCGAATTGTGCGATGTAGTCGTCGATCCTTCCGTCCTTCATGTGTATTCCAGCATCGAGCTGGGCTTGGGCTCGTTCTTTGCTAAGAACATCGCCGAATTGTCTTTGAAAGGCATTGAGTAGGTTTTCCCATAGCCTGTTGTTGAATTGGTCTGTTCCCGTGGCCACCTCATTGACGAGCCATCGGCTTGCGGACATTACCCATTGGTTAACCGCATTTCCTTGTATGTATGTGAGAAACAACATAGCTTTTTGGTATTTGTTTCTCATAGCGGAGTGGTTGGCGTTAACTCCCGCGTATACCTCCCATTGGAGGATGAATGATTGGCTTGGGATCTGTTCCCTGTAAATGTTGGCGGCGGATTGCCAATGAACTTGTCACTTCCTTGTTGGTTGGCTATCGCGGGTCCTGCTGGGGGTCCTGCTGGAGGTGGTCCTCCTCCTCCTCCTCCTTGTGGCCATCTGCCATTGGGTGGTCCTCCTCCTGGTGGTCCTCTTCTGGGTGGAAATGGTCTATTGTCGGGTGATGGTACTCTGTTTCGGTTGAGTCGGAACTCGTAAAACATATCGGTTCCTTCAGGGATGCTTGGTGCGTCGGGGACATCTGGTCCCATTGCTCGGTTGACGGCTTCCATATCTTCTGGTTGTATTTGTTGGACGTGATCTGTCTGCTCATTGATGACAAGTCAGGGTGGCGATACTTCTGTTTGGGTAGTCATAATGCTGAATGGCACTCCCCTGATTGGTTTGGGAATGTGTAACTCAGCTGTTTGCGCAGCTAGTGCGTCTACTTCCGGTGATTGCACTGTGACTTCTTCGGGTTCTGCTGCTTCACTTCGTGGGGTTGGCGATCGTTCGCTAGTATGGCTTGATACAGCCGGTGTTTCTGCTCGTAGTTGGAATTCGGTTCTTGGTGGTTCCGAATCGAGGTTTACCGCTTCTTGGCCGTCTATAGGTCCTTGTTGATCAATTGGTCGTGCGTCGACCAATGGTACGTTGATATGTAAGTCATCGGCTGCTGGCCATGTTGCTTCGAAATGGTTGTTAGTGTTGCTCCACCTGAGTTCGATCCAGCAACAGTGTTCCTTGTTGAATACTATGGGATGATATCTCTGTGCTGTAGCTGCTTCTGCATAGTATCCTGTGTTGTTTTCTTCGGATCTTCTGGTGTCTGGTACGTGTCGCCACCTTATTCGTCCTATAAGGTAACGAATGGGTGCATCTCGTTCTCTTGAGTCGATGCGATAGGGTACAAAGTCCCAGCCGTCCTTGGTATTGAGAGTCGCCACGGCGTTCGATGAGTTTTGAAGAGCTTGGATTTAATGTTACGTGCAAGCTGCACGTGAGCCTGACTTAGGCAGCGTAGAGTGAATGCGGTGACTCAGCAGTTTCCTTGACTCTAGCACGAAGGCAGAGTATCGCCTCAATGCACGAAGGCGGAGCTTGTTGATGATTCGATTGATACACGGCCCTGAAGGACGAGAGAGAGAGAGAGAGAACACAACTTGGATAACAAGGTAGGAATGTTACAAGAAATCCAAGCTATCGACCACAACAGTTGATAGCTTCCTTATATAGTACTCCGCTGCAGTCCGCCTTCGTCAGCGAGGCCGCCACTACTACTAAGACCACTCTCTGCTGTGTAATTGTCCATGTCTGCTCAGTAATCGTACAGTAATCATATCAGTAATAGTCCACACCGCTTTAGTAAGTATTAGGGAGCGACTCGTCATCCCCCTTACCATGCTCGACTTGCTATGTTCCAGGCTTCTCTCCAACGTCCCCTGACTTATGGATTAGGTCAGATACATACCATGACCTGGGACGTTACACGCGAGGATATCTCACTTCCGAGCAGAGGTCAAAGAGAGTTGCAGTGCACTATTATTTCCAGTACTCATGGCCATGGGCACAACAATGGATATTGCTTTATTTGTTCAAAACCAACTTTCAAGCTACAATTATACTTTCCTGAAGTCACCCAAGGTATGTACCAGGATTGTGAAAGTTCGCGTCTAACACCACATTAGACGATCAGAAATGGCAAGCTGATAATGCAGTCTAAGCCATATTGCAATGACCGGATCATTGCTGTTATCTGTGACGTGTACTTCACTAGCAATGGAGGAAAGTCACCCTTCGCTACGTGGTACAAGTATCTATTCCAGCAGACTGAAGATGATGGGGAGACTACATATGAAGTCCCAATACCGATGGTTGCACTGGTTGCCATGGCGGTAAGGCTTTACCATTTGTGTATCTGACTGTGCTGACTGGTTTTGAGTCTTAGTTGTATGCGATACTCCATGTGTGGTGTACTGGCAACCAGGAGGTGATGGAGTTTTCTACAAACACCTACCTAGATGTTTATCAAGGCCACATCAACACTCTTTGACTAATTTGGGATGGACGATATGGAGCTTTCCACTCTATGATGGCCAAAATCTATTCCAAAGCAAGGTAAATTAGAGTCTGTTATTCTTATCGTGGTACTGACTACTAAGCCACAGCTGGGTTCTGAAGAACACTGAAGATGTGGGAGTTCCAGTTGCAGATCTGGATCTAAGTGACTTCAACGAATAAGCAACTGGCTATGCTTTCAACAAGCAGTCACCCAACCGGCTCACTGTGTGTTTGACTACATTATTCCCAATACTCCCACTGATACCCATCTCCAGTCAACAGTGGGGTCTGTTATACCACCTTGCTGACTCACATGCTAATCCGCGTTCTGACTTACTTCAATTTTCCTTCCATTTGATGTTTCCTTTTTAGCAATAATTGGATGATAATCTAGTATTAGTGTAGCGAAAACTTAAGCATAGTTTAATGATCAATTACATCATGCTTAACAGAAAATTAAAATGGCGTGATTTCGATTAGCAATAATTGAATGATAATTAAATCTTGCTCAGGTTAAAACTGTTAATCTTAAGCCGTTGTTAAATTAACTGGATTAACGCTTGCTAAGCTTGATTAACGTGGGAGGTTTTTCCTGATGGATGCCTTTGCCTCTGTACTTGTAGGAATTACAGACCCTAAAAATATTCCATCCACCAAGCCAAGCCAATGGCGATCTTTCCACAGTCCCTTTCACAGTGGCAGCGCCCATTCACAGTGCCCGTTCACAGCAGATCCTCTGAGTCGGATGGATCCATCCGAACAGACTGACAGAGACGTAACGCGGTTCCCAGTTGGGTCAAACATGCCAAATATTTCATAGTTCAGCTGAGCCTCGTGGTGGGTATCTGAGTCTGTGGGGTGTGTGGCCCTCTTTCTAAGTTCGTGGCAGCTGGACCCTGCGTACTATTGTTGTGCTGACCACCCATTGAGTCTGAGTCAAAGGGGCCTGAAGATACACTTGTCTATCCCCTGAGACTTCTCTGTACTTGCACAAGAGCTGCATGGATGAGCATGCCAGTGAGTACTTACTCAGCCTAACCTGGTGCAGTGGAGATACGGCCAATCTTTGCAGCCAGATCGATCCCTGATTAGGCTTGTGATTCACCGGTCTAATCCCTCCTCATCTTTGCACCACTACATCAGGGAAAACCCAAATGTGGAAATTTGCCAGGTGGTGCTGAAAGTTCGAAAATTTACCAGATTTTGTAAGATGAGGCAACAACTTTGTATATGTTTGAGTGTCATGCATAAATTAAATCAATTCATGCACATAAAGGTGATAGAAAGCAAAGATTTTCGGATTTATTTGTCAAACAAGACAGAAAAGTGAGCATTGGGTAGTCACGCATCATGTGTCACAGTCAACCAAGGTCAGGTCAAGTCGGGCCAGAGGCCAGATTACCAAGGGGACTGCAAAAAGTGCACTTGTAAGGAATCGAACCCACATCGCCCAAGCATTTCAGTCCCAGTGGGGTAAGCCGTTATGCCACAGCAGTTACTGGGCACTGTCATAATGTTGCTATATGAGGACTACCAACAGATCCACTGATGAAAAAATACACAAGTCGTGATTTGTTGATTGGCCAGATCATGGGAAACCTTTATTTCATTTCCCGCATTTCTTCTCCTTCGTCATTTCAACTTTTCTCCTCCATCCCCCCATCATCTCCTGCTGTCCCACTGTCACCACAACATATTCCCTTCCTCATCATTCAACCTCTGTGCTGCCTTCAACAAAACACATAGTTACCTCTCTTTTATTCCTTTTTCGTGTGTTATTCAAACTGCTGCAGGACAAGGAAATGAACTGCCTTGACAATGGCAGTAACAGTGCTGCAAACCCTTTCCTTCAAGTGTGTCTGTGTCATATAATTTATTTTCTTTCATTTAACCTCAAACCATGGCAGGACAATGGCAAATGCAACGATGGCAAACATGACACTGCCACCCCTCTCACTGCACGCACACGCTCACATAGCATGAGTCATGTGACTAAGCGAAGGGTTATTTTAAGTATTTTATTTTTTGTTTATTACACTGTATTATATAGGTTATTATCATGAATATAATGAAAGATAACTGTCGGAAAAAATAGGAATATGATCGATTATTATTGAAAATATTCCTTACATTCAGGAAAAAATACTGTCGGCCTTGTTAAAATATACGGAAAATTATACAATATTCAGTAAATTTAGCCAAATTATCAGCCCATTGTTTAGATTACTAAATTCAGAAGATGTAACTAATCTTAACAATTTTGACACTATGTCGCTAAATTACCGTCTATTTGGTAACTTTCCGCATATAGGTTTTTCCTGATGTAGTACAGTAGGCGTTACCCAAAATGACCACTTTGCCATGAGCCGGATCTCAGTGCTTCCACTTTATCTCCCTGTTTCACAAGCACCTTTCTTTCTATTACATTCTAAAACTATTGTGCTTATTGGATCTATAGACAACTCCTGTGTTCCACAATGTTATGATTTGCTGGTATTGATAAGCATAAGCGGGATGACAAGTTGCTCCTGAAACTTACAAAGGAACTAGTACTGCTTATTCATGTATGACTGCACGCTTACTGATTCTCTTAGTGGACAATTACTTAGCATTAGTAGTAGTGGCTGTATCGCTGATTGTTACGTGCAAGCTGCACGTGAGCCTGACTTAGGCAACGTAAGGGTGAAAGCGGTAACTTAACAAATCCTCAAGCGCGTAGGCTGAGTAATTGTCTCAACACTCGAAGGCGGAGTTCCACTGCTTCACTAGATACAAACGCAATTGTATCTAGACTGGTTTGTTCCTGGCTTTCGACGATCTTCTCAGATGGATGTGAAGATGAAGCCAAGACTGCTCGATTGAGAAGAGGAGAAGTGTTACAAGAAATCCAAGCTGTCGACCACAACAGTCGACAGCTTCCTTATAACTATGGGCGTCTACAGTGATGACGCGTAACACTAATACTACTATTAATTGTATGTCCACACATGTCAGCAGCTCACTAAGAGCATCAGTCATCGTATAGTACATGGATTAGTCCGCACACTCGGTTGGTAAGATTCAGGAGCGACTTGTCATCCTGCTTACCGCTCACACCGTTACACTGATGAAGGCGTACAGTCAAGACAAGTTATAAGGTGGCTGTCAACTGATGTGGTCGACAGCTTGACACTTTTGTATCACCTTCGAATCAAGTCCGGTCTCCTCTTCTCTTCAAACTGGCCTGCGTCTCGCCCCCTTAGGAAGGCACTTACAGGTGTCCTTGAAAGCTCAGTGCGCCTCTGTGCATCACCTCACTGTTGTTAAGTCGAGCTCCTATTTCGTCACTGCATGTTCTAGCCTAAGTCAGGCTTGGGTTGATCAACCCTTACACACAAGTGCACAGTGTGCACAACAGCGCGTGCTATACATCGAGGCTTCACTCAAACATCCACGAATGAATACTCTGAATGCCATGATCACCTTGCTTCTTTAATGATGGAGGATTCTGAATCAGATGGCGAAATCAGGTATATGAACCACTTCACTCTCCTGTGTTGAAGTTAGATTCAATTTCCGTATGTTTCCTGTTTCGTTTCCATCACTTATTTCTGGCGCGGTGTCATGCAAACCTGTGCGGTATGATCTCATCTTGTGAACACCGTTTATTACTTTGATATGTACATGAACACCGTACTACATCTCCGCATCTTTGGCCCATTTGTACTTATGGCGGCGACCTCATGTTTCGACCCTGTGCGAAGATAGATCAGTCTGGTACTGTACAGTTGAATCCCATCTACATACTTAAACTTCGTCTTACCATGTAGTTGTTGCGCAGCAACCAGCGCAGCAAACAGTGTCATGGAGTCTCACCTTGTGAAGGTATAGAGACTGATAGAGTGGTTTGTAGAGAGGAGTGCTCAAGTGTGCGTAGAGTGAACGACTTGTATTTTTAGAGGGGCTCTACTCCCCTTATTTATAGGAAAACCAGTCCCTATGGTCCACCCATGTCCGTTTGCGTAAAAGTGATGAGTAAAGGTGTCCACAATAGATGAAACACCCCAGAAGTCTTCAATATCACCACGTGTGATACTGATAAGACTTGTGCCCTCCAGGTTGGAGTTGCGCCCACTTTTGTGCGTAACGGAGTACCCTAATATGGTAATCATATGTACGATACTACTATAATGTCGTAACTGCTATAGATAAGATACGTATGTACTTATTACGTTTCAACAGTAGTCACCTCAGTTCTGCTATTCGCGTGCAGTACTGAGGTGAGCTTTGTTTACTTTACCAAGTAGTGTTCCTGTACTCACTTGCCCTAGTTGGCTCGTCTTGTACAGGTGAATATATTGACAGTTCTGCTATTCGTGTGCAGTACTGAGTTGGCTTGTCTTGTACAGACTTCGTGTTATGTTCCCACTGAATGTTGATCTGACTTGGATCCGATGGGTCTTCCTTGCTTCAAACGCTGAGCAAAGCGCATGGCTTCTGAACTCAGGAACGACTTTTGTACGACTTGTAAAGGGGAAATAACCAATAAGGTCCCCTAAGACCACCTAGCTTGAGGTTCGTTACAAGGTGGCAACGCCTAACACTGAAGTTGGCAACAAGATAGTCACAAAGAACAGTGACTCTGCTATAAGACTGTCTGAACTTCCTGAGAGGAATTGTCACGGTTTGACATGTTGCGGACTACTTATCATCATCATTACGAGGTCTCGGAGTTCGGGACGCTTACTATTTGGTTATGACTACGATAGTAAGCCGTTATTAGTCATGGACACTTATGCGTCGCCGGTGTTTGGGATTGCCGGTGTTTCAGGTTTCTTTTGTGACTCATTACTAGGATAGTTGTCTTAGGGTTTGGATTCCAAGCTGCGCTTTAAAGCCAGTGTGTAACTGTATATAAGTCGTGTAGTAAAGACCAAGGCTCTCTAGCTTGGTCTTCTTGAATCATCACCAGTCGACTCCTCTCTTCTTCCAATCTATCGATTGAAGCTTATCCTCTGGATACCCTAGTGTCTAGTAAAGCGACCTAGTGGCAGTGCAACTAAGCTAAGTTGCCAGTGACTATCACGATTCATCCATACACTCGAGTATCTCGCCACCAGGCTGTTCAAGTTGAACAAGCGTTAGGTAATAACGCTACATTAAGACCAAGCTTCAAAGTGGCGTCATCAGAAACTACACGAGAACGTTGTCGCAACTGTGACGATTTTTGGTTTCAACACAGAGGCGCTGACAACGTACCACAACAGTTTCGCAAGAATACAGAATACCGGTATAGTAAAACTACAGGTACTACAGGATATCACGCCAGGAGTCGAGAAGACAATCGAACCGTCGCAGTTGAGTTTATCTACGATTGATACATTTGGGTTGAAATTCGCTGGTTCCAACCACAGGACAGAGACGGAGAGTGGGAAGGTTTCCGAACAGCCTTGGAAGATTTAGGCTGTGATATCTACATCAACGAGCTCACACAGGAAGAATTACAAGAGTTGGAAAGCACGATCACAACCACCAGACCAACGTCCACTACACCACCCCCATCACCAAGTACTAAGAGTAACGCATCTCTTGGAGCAAGGTCATCTTCTCCATCACAACAAGGAATTAACCTAGCAATCGCTATGGAATCACTACGCCTAGGAGCAATGGCGACACTTACCTCTCATGTTCAAACTCAGGCTGCCACGGAAAGTCTATCCGCACAACCAGTTTACTCGCTCACTACCTCACCAATAGCACCGACCGTTACGGCATTTCGAGCACTTACGGATCCTCAAAATCAACCAGGAGCACCTCCCCCGAATCCCCCAGCTGGAGGAGGAGGTGGCAACGCTGGAGGAGGTGGCGGAGTGGGACCACCTTTTGGAAACCCGCCAGCTCAATTACCAGCAACACATGACAAATTTTGTGGCAACCCACCTGCGGTCTTTGCGGGTGATCGTGAGAAGGCAGAAGAATTCCTCATGCAGTGGAGTTTATACGAAGGAATCAATTCAACCCACTCTATTATGCACAGTCCATATCAAAAAGCTATGTTGTTTCTCACCTACATCCAGGGAACCGCGGTAACCGAATGGGTAGGATCAATGGTGGCTTGGTTACGAGTTCAAGTCAACGTCAACGGAAGGGATCCCCTTGACAACTGGTTGTGGTACAACACCCATTCCTCGTTTATGAGACAATACGCAGATACCCTCAAAGAGGAGAAGGCACAGACGGAACTGAGAAGAGGTATCAGAATGGAAAGAGGGGATATTGACGCGTATGTGGCAAAATTCGAACAATTGGTCAGATATGCTGGCTACAATATAGATCAACCAATGGTACTCGATCTATTCGCGAATGGACTGCCAAACAAATTGCAAGAAACCATCTATCTTCACAACGATCCTACAGACTATGAGGATTGGAAAAGGGCAGCCATTAAATGTCAAGGTCAATATCTCCACCTGAAGAACAAAATCGATCAATACAAGATACAACCTCGACCATCACCACCAAATCAAACAAATTGGAGACAGTTCAGATGCCATCCAGATGCGATGGATACGTCAGCCGATCGAGCCAGGGCCAGAGGACGGCTAGCACATGCAGAGGACGTATTGGCACAGCCAAGACCATATCTCAATAACTCGCAACCATCTTTCAAGCCTCGCGAGGGATTCCTGCGAAGGAGGCAACCTCCAGATCTCAGGGAAGTAATTTGCTATAATTGTCAAAAGAAAGGGCACCTCAGTCGCAATTGCTCCCAGCCATGTCAACCACGCAACCCACCTAGGCCCTTTAGCAATTCTAGAGGCATAAAAGTGGTGGATGATCGCTCTGAAATAGGGGAAGACCTCCACATCGCTCAAATGGTAGCGGATAATCGCACTACCGAAGAAAGGAAGAATGACTGGCTACGAACTGCAGCCAATGAAACTGAAGAATTTAAAGCCATGGCAATGCAGGAGTTGATGGGAAATAAGGATTTTGGGGATGCCTGAACCCGACGGCCTGGGTGAGGGCTCTACGTTGTAATGCTGTATACATAACTCGCTTCCGTTCTATGCGAATTCCAGTATCGATCCGAACCAACAGCAACAAGGCCGACATAAAAACATTAGTAGACTCAGGAGCAACGGACAATTTCATAAATCCCGATTTGTGAAACGAATGGGACTGGGTACAACCCTATTGCCGAGTCCAAAACAATTATTCAATATCGATGACACTCTAAACAAAAAGGGATCAGTCACTCACTTTGTCGATCTACAAATATTGACAAAAGGGATTACCAGGAAAATGAGATTCCTCCTAGCGGATATCAGAAAAGAGGATCTCCTCCTTGGGTATCCATGGCTCAGTACCTTCGAACCAACGTTCAGCTGGAAACATGGAACTATCGACGAGAAAACACTACCAATTGTAATCAAGTCTTGTCATCCCATGGTCAATACCAGCGTAGTGGCCCACATACTTTCTGAAACAACGAAGAATAACATCATGACCGAATTGGGAGCACAATGTTCTATTAGAGGAGCAGCTACTGATCTCGCTATCGCCGCAGGACCTAAAAAGGAGGTTGAAGTGCCAAAAGAGTATGAAGACTTCAAAAGGGTTTTTAGCAAAGAAGAATCACATCGATTTCCCCCTTCTCGAGAATGGGATCACGTGATCGAGTTCAAAACAAATACTCCTGATCACATCAATTGTTCCATTTATGAACTATCGCAATTGGAAGACAAACCATTACGAGATTTCATAACAGAACACCTCAACAAAGGGTATATCAGACCCTCCAAATCGCAATACACATCACCATTTTTCTTTGTAAAAAAGAAGGACGGAAAACTACGCCCAGTACAGGATTATCGACGAATCAATGCATTTACCATCCGCAACAATTACCCTTTACCGCTAATCCAAACTCTCATTAAAGACCTTAGCGGTGCTCATATTTACACCAAACTCGATGTACGATGGGGATATAACAATATCCGCATCAAAACAGGGGACGAACATAAAGCGGCATTCAAAACACCTTATGGGCTTTTTGAACCTACAGTGATGTTCTTCGGACTAATGAACTCACCCGCTACATTCCAGTCAATGATGAACCACATGTCACGGTTTGACATGTCGCGGACTGATAATCATCATCATTACGAGTTCTCGGAGTTCGGGACGCTTACTACTCGGTTATGACTACGATAGTAAGCCCTTATTAGTCATGGACACTTACGTGTCGCCAGCATTTGGGTTTGCCGGTGTTTCAGGATAAATAGTGACTCATTACTAGGATAGGTGTACTAGGGTTCAGTATTCCAAGCTGCGCTTTAAAGCCAGCGTGTAACTGTATATAAGTCGTGTAGTGAAGACCAAGACTCTCCAGCTTGGTCTTCTTGAATCATCACTGTCGTCTTCTTCCTCTTCCATTCACGTTATTCCAATCATTCGATTGAAGCTTATCCCTCGGGATACCCTAGTGTCTACCAAGTGACCTATTGGCTGTGCAACTTAGCTAAGTTGCCCGTGTCAGTCAAGATTCATCCATATACTCGAGTATCACGTCACAGATCAGTTCAAGTCGAACAAGCGTTTGGTGATAACGCTACATTAAGACCAAGCTTCAACGTGGCGTCATCAGAAACTACAAGAGAACATTGTCACTACTGTGACGACTTGTGGTTTCAGCACAGAGGCGCTGACAACGTACCACAAAGATTTCGCAAGAATACAGAATATCGGTATAGTAGCACTACAGGCACTACCGGATATCACGCCAAGAGCCAAGTGGATAATCGATCCGTCGCAGTTGAGTTTGTCTACGATCGATACGTTTGGGTAGAAATCCGCTGGTTTCAACCACCAACAGGAGGTGACGGAGAGTGGGAAGGTTTCCGAGCAGCCTTAGAAGATCTAGGCTGTGATATCTACATCAACGAACTCACACAAGAAGAACTACAAGAGTTGGAAAATTCAAACGTTGCCAAACCATCATCTACTACACCACCCCATCACCGAGTACTAAGAGTAACGCATCTATTGGAGCAAGATCGTCGTCTCCATCACAACAAGGAGTCAATTTAGCAATCGCTACAGAAACATTACGCCTAGGAGCAATGGCAACCCTCACTTCTCATGTTCAAGCCCAGGCGGCTACGGGGAGTTCATCTGCACAACCAATTTACTCGCTTACCGCTTCACCAGTGCACCGACGGTCACGGCCTTTCGAGCTCTTACCGACCCTCAGAATCAAGCACCTAACCCAAATCCTCCAGCAGGAGGAGGAGGGGAGGTAATGGCGGAGGGGGAGGTAATGGCGGAGGAGGAGGTGGAGCAGGACCACCTTTCGGAGTCCCGCCAGCGCAAATACCAGCAGCACAAGCACCCTTACCAGCGGCACACGACAAATTTTGCGGCAATCCACCGCGGTCTTCGCAGGTGACCGTGAAAAAGCAGACGAATTTCTGATGCAATGGAGCTTATACGAAGGAATCAATTCAACCCATTCTATTATGCGCAGTCCATATCAAAAAGCTATGTTATTTCTCACCTACATCCAAGGAACTGCTGTAACCGAATGGGTAGGATCAATGGTGGCCTGGCTACGAGTCCAGGTTGATGTTAACGGACGGGACCCTCTTGACAATTGGTTGTGGTACAACACCCATTCATCATTCATGAGGCAATACGCAGACACTCTTAAAGAAGAGAAAGCACAAACAGAACTAAGGAAGGGGATCAGAATGGAGAGAGGGGATATTGACGCGTACGTGGCAAAGTTCGAACAATTGGTCAGATATGCTGGCTACAACATAGATCAACCAATGGTTCTTGATCTATTCGCAAATGGATTGCCAAACAAATTGCAAGAAACCATTTACCTTCACGACAATCCCACAGACTATGAGGATTGGAAGAGGGCAGCCATTAAACGCCAAGGTCAATATCTCCATTTGAAGAACAAAATTGATCAGTACAAGATACAACCTCGACCATCTCCACCAACTCAAACAAATTGGAGACAGTTCAGACGCCATCCAGATGCGATGGATACGTCAGCTGATCGAGCCAGAGCCCGAGGACGGTTAGCGCATGCAGAAGATGTATTGGCACAGCCAAGACCATACATCAATAATTCGCAACCACCTTTCAAACCTCGCGAAGGATTCTTGCGAAGGAGACAACCTCCCGATCTTAGGGAAGTAATTTGCTATAATTGTCAAAAGAAAGGACACCTCAGTCGCAATTGTTCCCAGCCACGTCAATCACGAAACCCACCAAGACCCTTTAGCAATTCTAGGGGCATGGAAGTGGTGGATGATCGCTCTGAGACAGGAGAAGATCTTCACATCGCTCAAATGGTAGCCGATAATCGCACCACAGAAGAAAGGAAGAATGACTGGCTGCGAACTGCGGCCAATGAGACCGAGGAATTTAAGGCCATGGCAATGCAGGAGTTGATGGGAAACAAGGATTTTGGGGACGCCTAAACCCGACGGCCTGGGTGAGGGCTCTACGTTGTAATGCTGTATACATAACTCGCTTCCGTTCTATGCGAATTCCAGTATCGATCCGAACCAGCAGCAACAAGGCCGACATAAAAACATTAGTAGACTCTGGAGCAACCGACAATTTCATAAATCCACGATTTGTGAAACGGATGGGATTGGGTGCGGCTTTATTGCCAAACCCAAAACAGTTATTCAATATCGATGACACACTAAACAAAAAGGGATCAGTCACCCATTTTGTCGATTTACAAATATTGACAAAAGGAATTGTCAGGAAAATGAGATTCCTCCTAGCGGACATCGGAAAAGAAGATCTCCTCCTTGGATATCCATGGCTCAGCACTTTTGAACCAAAATTCAGTTGGAAACATGGCACAATTGATGAAAATGTGTTACCAATCGTAATCAAATCATGCCATCCCAAGGTCAACGTCAACATAGTAGCTCGTCTACTTTCGGATGTCGCAAAAGACAATATTGTCGCAACATTAGGGGAGCATAGCTCTATCAAAGGAGCCGCCACTGATCTCGCCATAGCCGCAGGACCCAAAGAAAAGATCCAAATACCGGACGAGTATGACGACTTCAAAAGAGTTTTTAGCGAAGAAGAATCCCACCGATTCCCCCTGCACGGGAATGGGATCATGCTATCGAACTCAAAAGCAATGCCCCAGATCACATCAACTGTTCTATATATGAACTCTCTCAATTGGAGGACAAACCATTACGTGATTTTATCATGGAACAACTCAACAAAGGGTACATCCGACCCTCTAAATCGCAGTACGCCTCTCCGTTCTTTTTCGTCAAAAAGAAGGACGGAAAACTACGCCCAGTACAGGATTATCGGCGAATTAACGAATTCACAATCCGCAACAACTACCCATTGCCGTTGATTCAAACCCTCATCAAAGACCTTAGCGGTGCACATATATACACCAAACTCGACGTACGATGGGGATACAACAACATTCATATCAAAGCAGGCGATGAACATAAAGCGGCGTTTAAAACGCCATATGGACTTTTCGAACCCATGGTGATGTTCTTCGGACTAACCAATTCCCCCGCTACATTCCAATCCATGATGAATCACATATATCGGGACACGATTGCAAAACATGACGAAAAAGGGACCACCATTCGGGTTTATATGGACGACATCGGTATCGCCACCCGAACAAATATTGCTGACCATGTCAATGCAGTTCGGGATGTGCTGAAGATAGCTGCGAAGTACGACCTATTTTTCAAACCGGAGAAGTGCACCTTCCATTCGACATCCCTTGATTACCTGGGGGTAATCCTTGAAAAAGGGGTAACACGTATGGACCCTGTAAAGATCGCGGGCATTAAAAATTGGCCAACGCCAACCAAAGTGAAGGACGTACGATCTTTTTTGGGTTTTTGCAATTTTTACCGTCTATTCATAAAAGGATTTGCGTCAATTGCCAAACCACTAAACAATCTCACGAAGAAAACAACGGAATGGCAATGGGGCTCAACGGAACAACAAGCATTTGAAGTATTGAAGAGACGGGTTACAAGCGAACCTGTGTTGGCACATCCGGTATTGAAAGATCAATTCGAATTGGAAGTAGATGCTTCAGGTTTCGCGGTGGGAGCGGTGTTACTCCAAAAGAAAACTGATGGCAAAAGACATCCTATAGGCTATTACTCCGCAACCCTCAATACAGCAGAACGAAATTATGACATCTACGACCTTGAACTATTAGCAATAGTCAAAGCGTTACGGCACTGGAGGCCTCTACTAGCGGGATCACCCCATAAAATCAAAGTATTCTCAGATCACATGAATTTGCGGTATTGGAGAGAACCACAAAAGATCAGTCGACGGGTTGCGAGGGAAGTACTTGAATTGTCGGAATATGATCTCGAGATTCACCACATAAAGGGGACTGCAAACGGACGAGCAGACGCATTGTCAAGACGACCCGACTACGATCACGGGGAACAAGACAATGAAAATGTCACGGTGTTACCTGATAAAATATTCATACGAACCAACAACGCCCACCGTACAGGAATGCCTAATCAGTCATTTGCAATGATCACGGTAGAAGAAATGAGGTCAACCAACCACGAAGATGAACAAGACGAAGACATTATCAAACCTTGGGTAGATCCACACAAATTGAAAAGGATCAATGGGGTATGGTATAAAGAAGGCAGGAGAGTGATTACCAAGGGAAGTGAAGAGCGAAAATCAACTATCACCGCTCATCACGACACCCCAGTACATGGTCATCCAGGGATAAGCAAAACTGGCAAAATAGTAGAACGATACTATTGGTGGCCAACAATCCGACAAGACGTATTGGCATACGTTAGAGGCTGTGCGGAATGCCAACGACACAAAATCAATAATCGCCCTATTAGGGCTTCACTACAACCCATATACCTGAAACCGGAAGCTATGCCCTTCGAGACTATCGCTCTCGATTTCATCACTAAACTACCTGTCGCACAGGGTTACGATTCGATCCTTACCGTCACTGATCATGACTGTACCAAAGCATCTGTGTTCATTCCTTGCAATGAAGAGATCAACGCAGAAGAAACAGCAGCGTTGTACATCAAGCATGTGTTCATGCGGTATGGATTACCAAACAAAATCATTAGCGACAGAGATCCCAGATTTGCGTCCAAATTCACAAGAGAACTATGCAAACAACTAGGGATAAAACAAAACATCTCCACCGCATACCACCCTCGTACAGACGGACAATCAGAACGAACTAACCAATGGCTCGAACAATATCTCCGCTTTTGGGTAAATGAACGACAAGACAATTGGAATCTTTATCTTCCAATAGCAGAGTTCACGCATAACAATTGGCCTAACGAAGCCACAGGGCAGTCTCCATTCTTCCTATTGATGGGGCATAATCCTCGTGCTGATTGGAATTCAACGCCCAGTCCTATGCCGCAAGTGGAGTTGCGCCTTGATCAGTTCAAACAGGCACGGGAACATGCTCAAAAACAAATTATCAAAGCCCAGAAGTCATGGGTATCACATAAAGATAAGCCCAAATTCCAAATCGGGGATCGTGTATGGCTAGAAGGACGTCACCTGAGGACGCATCAGCCAAGCGCCAAGCTTGCGCCCAAACGACATGGACCTTTCCAGATCATCCAGGTGATGTCTCCTGTCAACTATCGATTGGAATTACCCACCAAGTGGAGCATTCATGACGTGTTTCACATCGATCTTCTCACCCCCTATCGAGAGACTTCCTTTCACGGACCAAATTTCCCAAGACCTCCCCCTGAATTAATCGATGGCGAAGAGGAATACGAAATTGAGAAGATTCTAGACCAACGGCAATTCGGCAGAACAAGGCGCAAACAATTCCTTATCAAATGGAAGGGGTATCCAGACTCGGAGTTGCAGTGGGTCAACGCCACTGACGTACATGCCCCTGACGCCTTAGCTGAGTTCAAACGGACGTTGAATTCTATTCCCTCACGTATAAAGACAGGCCATTCACTGGATGAAGCACATCAGTTCTTCCTTCGTCGAACAATGACTACTTCTCCCACTGCTGCCTCCATCACTTCACAAACATCTTACCATCTTCCCACCATTACTCAACCCACTTATGCCGAGGTCGCCGCTGCCTTTCGATGCATCGAACCCGGGGACGTCATCCCCGAGACCCCTGATGTATGCGGACACGATACTGGAGGATTGGAGGAAGACCAATCGGAGGTGGAGGAGGAAGCTCCTACTCAAGTCGAGAATATCGTTGTTCCACAAACGCTTATCAAGATTCCAAGCGGCTCCGACCTCAGTAACGTGGTCAGAGTTTGTGGAAGTTGTAAGCAAACCGCCCTGTCATGTCCAGGCCATTCTGACGCCGACGACTCCCACATCCACTACAATTGCGGACAACTCATCTACAACTGTACATGTAACAACGACCCCGTCAAAGTCCCTCCGCCGCCAACGCCTCGATATATCAACGTCGACCCTCCTACCAACGTCATCATGGACCCCACGACGTCCTGGGGTATTCACATCCGTGCCACCCTCCGAGCTCGGGAGTCCGAATCGGACAAAGAAAACCAAGATCCCCACCAAGTATCGGAATCCCAGAATGAAGGGATACCACTTGTGCCGAGGAGGGCGAGGCGAGGAAGAAGAGCTGGTGTGGGAGCACCAAAAGAAAGCCCTTGTTTCCCTGACTACCGAGGAGGCGGAGTTCCAGCCGATCAACAACGCGCTCAAGACAAGGCTGACGCCCCTGACGGATTCGAACTAAATATTCCCCCTAGATTCATCAACTTCTGTATGACTGAGAACGGTCATATCACGGTTGCTAAGTACATCCATGTGATGCCTGGCAACAACCCCATTGTATACGGATGTATGAAAAAGGGAGGGGAGATCCAACAAGGTGAAGTCCACGCCGCTCCTGATTTCGATAACGTGGATAACGACCGCCATTACACGCATGACCAATTGCGGTACTTGCGACAGGATTTTGGTGATCGCCAAGGGGTCGACTTGGCCATGGGGCAGATCCCTGATCGGTCGTTATGGGCGGAGGTCCTTCGATACCGGGCTGTCACCAGTTGGTACTCCGAACTGGCGGAACGCATTACTGCTCTAGAAAATGAGCAGTATGTAGTCGGTAACGAAGTCAGGAAGTGTACGCGTCGGCTGGAAGAGGCTAATGGACTACAGCGGATCATGGATCAGGAGGTTTCGATTTGTCGAGGTGCGACCATTATTCCCTGGGTGTTTGAACGAGCATGTTCTACCTGAAAAAGGGGTAATGTCACGGTTTGACATGTCGCGGACTGATAATCATCATCATTACGAGTTCTCGGAGTTCGGGACGCTTACTACTCGGTTATGACTACGATAGTAAGCCCTTATTAGTCATGGACACTTACGCGTCGCCGGCATCTGGGTTCGCCGGTGTTTCAGGATAAATAGTGACTCATTACTAGGATAGGTGTACTAGGGTTCAGTATTCCACTGCGCTTTAAAGCCAGCGTGTAACTGTATATAAGTCGTGTAGTGAAGACCAAGACTCTCCAGCTTGGTCTTCTTGAATCATCACTGTCGTCTTCTTCCTCTTCCATTCGCGTTATTCCAATCATTCGATTGAAGCTTATCCCTCGGGATACCCTAGTGTCTACCAAGCGACCTAGTGGCTGTGCAACTTAGCTAAGTTGCCCGTGTCAGTCAAGATTCATCCATATACTTGAGTATCACGTCACAGATCAGTTCAAGTCGAACAAGCGTTTGGTGATAACGCTACACCACATATACAGGGATACGATTACTAAACATGACGCAAAGGGAACCACTATTCGTGTCTACATGGACGACATCGGTATTGCTACGCGAACAAATCTGGCAGATCATGTTGAAGCAGTCCGAGATGTACTGACTGTAGTGGCACAGTACGATCTATTTTTCAAACCCGAGAAATGCACTTTCCATTCACCATCTCTTGATTACCTGGGGGTAATCCTTGAAAAAGGGGTAACTCGTATGGATCCCGTCAAAATTGCAGGCATAAAAGACTGGCCGACACCAACTAAGGTTAAGGACGTACGATCTTTTTTGGGCTTTTGCAATTTTTATCGCCTATTCATCAAAGGATTCGCATCAATTGCCAAACCACTGAACGAACTCACAAAGAAAACTACGGAATGGCATTGGGGCCCAACAGAACAACACGCATTCGACCTATTAAAAAGGTGGGTCACAAGCGAACTGGTACTTGCACACCTGGTATTACAAGACCAATTCGAACTGGAAGTAGATGCATCAGGATTCGCAGTGGGAGCAGTATTACTCCAAAAGAAACCTGACAGCAAAAGACATCCTATAGGCTACTACTCCGCAACGCTAAACGCAGCAGAACGGAACTATGACATCTATGACCTTGAATTATTGGCTATCGTTAAAGCGTTACAACATTGGCGACCCTTACTAGCAGGATCACATCACAAGATCAAAGTATTCTCGGACCACATGAACTTGCGATATTGGAGAGAACCTCAGAAAATCAGTAGACGAGTTGCAAGGGAAGTATTGGAACTATTCGAATATGATCTTGAAATTCATCACATAAAGGGAACCGCAAATGGACGAGCAGATGCGTTATCAAGACGACCTGACTACGATCATGGGGAACAAGATAACGAAAACATCACGGTATTACCAGACAAAGTATTTGTACGAACAACAACAGCACACCATGTAGGAATGCCCATTCATCCACGCACAACATTCGCGGTAGAAGAACTAATGTCGACCAACAACGAAGATGTCCAAGACGAAAGTATCATCAAACCATGGGTAGACCCACACAAACTCAAAAAGATCAATGGGGTATGGTACAAAGAAGGCAGACGGGTAATTACTCAGGGAAGTGAAAAGCAGAAATCAATAATTGCCGCTCACCACGATACCCCAGTACACGGTCACCCAGGGATCAATAAAACTGGCAAGATAGTAGAACGATACTATTGGTGGCCAACGATACGACAAGACGTATTGGCATATGTCAGAGGTTGCGCCGAATGTCAATGACACAAAGTCAACAATTGCCCTATTAGGGCTCCATTACAACCCATATTTCCTAAACCGGAAGCTATGCCCTTTGAGACTATCGCTCTCGATTTCATCACTAAATTACCTATTGCGCAGGGTTATGACTCGATCCTTACAGTCACGGATCACGACTGTACCAAAGCATCTGTGTTCATTCCTTGTAATGAGGAAATCAATGCAGAAGAAACAGCTGCGCTATACATCAAACACGTGTTCATGCGATACGGACTACCAAACAAGATCATTAGTGATAGGGATCCCAGATTCACGTCAAAGTTCACAAGAGAACTATGCAAACAATTAGGGATTAGTCAGAACATTTCCACCGCATATCATCCTCGTACGGATGGACAATCGGAGCGAACCAACCAATGGCTCGAACAATATCTCCATTTTTGGGTAAACGAAAGACAAGACAATTGGAATCTTTATCTTCCAATAGCAGAATTCACGCATAACAATTGGCCTAATGAAGCCACAGGGCAGTCTCCATTCTTCCTTCTGATGGGACATAACCCTTGTGCTGATTGGAACTCGACGCCTAGTCCCTTACCGCAAGTGGCGTTGCGCCTTGATCAGTTCAAACAAGCATGGGAACACCTCAAAAACAAATTATCAAAGCCCAGAAGTCATGGGTATCACATAAAGATACGCCCAAGTTCCAAATAGGGGATCGTGTATGGCTGGAGGGACGTCACCTGCGAACTTATCAACCAAGCGCCAAGCTTGCGCCCAAACGACATGGACCCTTCCAGATTGTCCAGGTGATGTCCCCTGTCAATTATCGATTGGAATTACCCGCCAAATGGAGTGTTCAAACGGACCCTGAATTCTACTCCCTCACATATAAAGACAGGCCATTCACTGGATGAAGCACATCAGTTCTTCCTTCGCCGAGCAATGTCCGCTTCCCCTACTGCTGCTTCTACTACTTCACAAACCTCTTATCACCTTCCCACTATTACTGCACCCACTTATGCCGAAGTCGCCGCCGCCTTCCGATGCATCGAACCAGGAGATTTCATCCCCGAAACCCCTGATGTATGCGGACATGACTCTGGAGGATTGGAGGAAGACCAATCGGAGGTGGAGGAGGGAACAACTACTCGCGTCGAGAACATCCTTGTTCCACAAACGCTTATCCAGATTCCAAGCAGCTCCAACCTCAGTGACGTGGAGCGAGTTTGTGGAAGTTGTAAGCAAACCGCCCTGTCATGTCCAGGCCATCCTGACGCCGACGACTCTCACATCCACTATGACTGTGGACAACTCATCTACAACTGTACATGCAATAACGACCCCGTCTGCATCCCTCCGCCGCCAACACCTCGATATATTAATGTCGACCCCCCTACCAACGTCATCATGGACCCCGCGACGTCCTGGGGTATTCACATCCGTGCCACCCTCCGAGCTCGGCAAGACGACTCGGATAAAGAAAACCAAAATCCCCGCCAAGTATCGGGATCCCAAGATGAAGGGATACCACTTGTGCTGAGGAGGGCGAGGCGAGGAAGAAGAGCTGGTGTGGCAGCACCAAAAGAGAGCCCTTGTTTCCCAGACTACAGAGGAGGAGGAGTCTCAGCCGAGCAACAGCGTGCTCAGGACAAGGCTGACACCCCCGATGGATTCAAACTAAACATTCCCCCCAGATTCATCGCCTTCTACATGACCGAGAATGGTCATCGTACCGTGGCCAAGTACATCCACGTGATGCCCGGTAACAACCCTATCGTATACGGGTGTATGAAGAAGGGAGGGGAAATTCAACAAGGTGAAGTCCACGCCGCTCCCGATTTCGATGCCGTGGATAACAACCGCCATTATACACATGACCAATTGCGGTATTTGCGACAGGATTTCGGTGATCGCCATGGGGTCAACCTGGCCATGGGGCAGATCTCTGATCGGTCGCTATGGGCGGAGGTCCTTCGATACCGGGCTGTCACCAGCCGGTACTCCGAATTAGCGGAACGAATTACTGTTCTGGAAAATGAGCAGTACGTGGTTGGTAACGAAGTCAGGAAGTGTACGCGTCAGTTGGAGGAGGCTAATGGACTACAGCGGATCATGGATCAGGAGGTACTTGTCAGTCGAGGTGCGACCATTATCCCTTGGGTGTTTGAACGGGGACGTTCTGCCTGAAAAAGGGGTAATGTCACGGTTTGACATGTTGCGGACTACTTATCATCATCATTACGAGGTCTCGGAGTTCGGGACACTTACTATTTGGTTATGACTATGATAGTAAGCCGTTATTAGTCATGGACACTTATGCGTCGCCGGTGTTTGGGATTGCCGGTGTTTCAGGTTTCTTTTGTGACTCATTACTAGGATAGTTGTCTTAGGGTTTGGATTCCAAGCTGCGCTTTAAAGCCAGTGTGTAACTGTATATAAGTCGTGTAGTAAAGACCAAGGCTCTCTAGCTTGGTCTTCTTGAATCATCACCAGTCGACTCCTCTCTTCTTCCAATCTATCGATTGAAGCTTATCCTCTGGATACCCTAGTGTCTAGTAAAGCGACCTAGTGGCAGTGCAACTAAGCTAAGTTGCCAGTGACTATCACAATTCATCCATACACTCGAGTATCTCGCCACCAGGCTGTTCAAGTCAAACAAGCGTTAGGTGATAACGCTACAGGAATACAGGTGGGTTTCAAGACAACTAAGCTAGCGAACCATAGCGCAACTTGTATAGTATTTATAGTAAGTGTCCATCAGTATATGAAGCCGACACATATAGTATGAGTTAAAAGATCACAAAGGATTACTCACACATCAATAAGCGAATGTCTAATCACATCAGTAAGCAAATGATAAGCATGAGTAAGTGCGTGACTAAGCGACACTAAGCAATCACCAATCACAATGGTAAGCATAAGGGGGAAATGTCATCCACAATAGTAAGCCAATATTAATGCATCACAAAGCAATGGCTCAGTGCTAACACAGGCGCTCCCTGGACTAATCCATCTTGAACACATACCTGAAAGGGGATCAAACCCGGCCCGCTGGAATACTGTCCAACATCAAGCCATGGCCCGCTGGAGTACGTCCCAACATCAAGCCGCTGGTCTTACACCGCACAATCGTTATCTGTCTTCGTTGGTCATCTTCGGGACACAACTATATTCTGCCAAGTTCCACTGGCTTCTTCCAACGTCCCCTGAGTTATGGGTTAGGTCAGATATGTACTGTGACCTGGGACAGTCCTTCTACACCGTGAGTCCCGTGACTTATCGATTAGGTCAGCTCCATGACCCAGGACTTCTCACATGACTGTGTCACGTGACCCTTATTCGTCCTGTAGTAACCTTCCTGCCAGCATCTGGGGATGTATCGCGAGAGATCATACTACTCACGAGCTGGCGGATCTTGCATGCCTCTTCATAGGCTAGATAGCTGTCGTCTTCTGCCGCTATGAGTGCATGTGCGGCCTCTTCCTCTTCGATGTCCTTTTGATCACATGCCCCCCAGGTATGCGCCTCTGGGTAGTCGTGGCAATTCTTCCAATGCTCGTGAAGGCACTTGCATTGTTTGCTGACTTTGCCAGGTTGAGCAGGGTCTGAGCTAACACTTCGCCCGTGCACATCTGATCTTATCAGCACTTAACTCAGCCAATGGTCCTGACCATCTTCCATAATTGATGGCTGTACCGATGGTGATCCTGCCCCAATACTCATGGGCCAGCCGACCTCAGCCAAAATGTGATATTCCTCCTATATTCATGGGCTAGCTGATGTCGGCTCAGAGCGGAGATATGTTTTTGAAAAGCACATTCTGATTATATATATTACAATTAAAATGAGATACTTGATGATCTTCTTATCCACTGGGATTGGATTAAAGCATCTTTTATATAAATAATATAAAGCAGATTCCTCCAATATTCATGGACCAGCCAATATCGGCTCAGAGTGGAACCGGAATGACATATTCAAAAATCATATTTGGACCATTCACTGTAATTTAAATGAGACATTTCATTATCTCCCTATGCACAGGTAACAGCTTCCAATATTCATGAGCCGCAGATATCGTCTTGGAGCAGACTCCAGCTGTCAAAAACAACATTTTGTCCATCCACTATGATTGATATGAGAGATATTATTATCTCCTTATCCATGTGGATTGAAATAAGACAGTGTACATACAGAGGTACAAAAGAACCTCCTCTTAATATTCATGGGTCAGCTGATATCACCTTGGAGCAGAGATAAATTGTCAATCAAAAAGGCTGGTTTATATGTCCTTTATAAAGGAGACAATGTGCCATCTCCTTATCTGCTTGTAATCAAAATGAAACAAAATTTGTGTAGAGAATGCAACAGGGACTCCTTCAATATCCAGCTAGCCGATATTGGCTGGGGAGGACATAAATTGTCAAAAAGGCCATTGTGAATATCCATTGTGCTTGAAATAAGACAAATCATTTCTATTGATCTATTATGAATTGAGAAGAAGTAAAATGTGTATAGCAAATAGGAATGCATCCACTTACACTGGCTTTAAAATGGGTACTAATATACTAGAAAGCACATATGCTGGAGCATACAAAGGGCCACAATGGATTGGCCATGTGGGCTGTACAATCCACCTACAATAGATCTCCATATGAGCATATGCACCTACTTTAGATGGGCACATGCTATGGAAGAGGTACAACACTGGAGCATATGACATGCAGACATGTCTGAAGCAGAATTGAGACATGCTAAGTGTGAGTATTACAACACATGGTCTACATAAAACATATTCTAGATGAGAGTATATGCGATTCTGGAGTTTCAAATGTTATCAATATGCAGATATGCCTGTGCATTACACAGATCAAAATATAGATTTCTTTATAACATATGTTAACTGGGGAGCACATTCTCAGGTATATATGCTGCACTTAACTTGCACATATCACCTATACCTACACACTCTGACATAGTATGACATAGTATATAGTCATGGTCTAAAGTACATATCTCTACATCTAATCCTCAGATTGCATGTCTTAAACCCTTTTACATCTCTATGGTGGAATATGATCTGAGGTCACTTATACCCTAAGCATGCTATATCTCAAACTCTAACATATATGCATCTTCAGGATAAAGATATAATCTGGTGGTACAGCTTCTGGTTTATGGGTTATATAAGATGATACACAGTATGACAATCATTGGTGTATATTTTACCCCCATATTTTGTGCATATGTGAGCACTATTCAACATCATTTAAAAGCGCATACCAGGGCAGTACAGTGAAAAGGTAAAGACATACATGATTCAGCACTAATATCATTATGCCTTATGACTAGGGGATGTAATTGGTGTAAGTGCGTTTCTCGAACTCAGAGACATTTCTTCCCATATGTGTATTTGGCGTGAAGCATATGCCTCATGGCCTGCAAGCTGCCCTTGGGCTGCATTCTTCATCCACCTCTTCCAACGCTCTGCCTTGGCATGGAAATATGTAGGAATCCAATCTGCCTCATTGTGAACACTGTCTTCCTCTTCTTTCCATTGTTCAAACTGTGCTTTCACACGGAGCCAATGAACTCGATTAACTGATCAGTCAGTCAGTCAGAATATAATCCCTTAATAAATATATAATTATGTACACTCATCCATCCAAGTTCCATTCTTCTTTCCAGATATGCCAAAGCTCCAGATCCAGGAAAGCTGCTTGTTTTGTTGGCCCTTCTGTGCTGCACCAAGAATAGCTGTATTGACCTGGAGATCAGCTGGAGCGAGTGGCAGCAACTCTGGAGATGTTTGGGATAGGTCCTTAATCTTCTCATATGTGTCCCTGGCCATTCCATAGTTCCGGGCATGTTGATGAACTGTGGTATCAACATTTCGGATCGCATTCCAAGCCCTGGTTGTTACGCTCAGACCCTACTCTAGGCCGAAGACAGCGCAAATGCCTGCATGAACACTGGAAGAGTTGCCATGATTACCCAGAGGCGCATACCTGAGAGGCACGTGATCAAAAGGACATCGAAGAAGAAAAGGCTGTACGCGCACTCGTAGCGGCAGAAGATGACAGCTACCTCGCTTATGACGAGGCGTGCAGAGTCCGCCAGCTCGTGAGTAATCTGATAACTCGCGGTAGATCCCCAGATGCTGGCAGGAAGGTTATTACAGGACGGATGAGGGTCACGTGACACGGTCATGTGATAAACCCCTGGGTCATGGGATCTGACCTAAGCAATAAGTCAGGGGGGCGCGGATGTTGGAAGAAGCCATGGAATTGGTGGAAGACAGTTGTGTCCCGAAGACGACCAACGACGACAGATAGCGATTGTGTGGTGTAAGACCAGCGACCTGAGGCTGCCTGTAACCAATGGCACTTGCGCCCAGATGAAACCTTCTGCACAACCTGGTGCAGGATCGACTTTGACGTGCGATGAGAGCCGACGCTGGTGAGGTGACGTCTCAACCAGCCAACAGTGAACAAGGACTATCCCTAAACAGGGAATAGCCATAGATAGACGAAACAATGCCACAAAGGGCAAGAGACAACTCAACCAAAAGGAGTGTGGATTACTCTAGCTATTAACAGGGAACCACTCCTAGAAGAGGGAATCTGAGAATGCTAAAGTGAGGAACTCTACCGTCCCCACTACTACTTATATACTGCTCAAGGACTGGGTTTAAACCTGAGTCCTCGGCGATGACTATGACAACATTAGTCCGCATGTGTCCATGAGTAAGGCATCAGTAAGTAAGTGACAAAGCACTACCGCCATTACTAAGTCCCTGAGTAAGTCCATCAGTCAGCCATCAGTAATGCCTCAGTAAGCATATGGCCTTGGCGCTTATTCGAGCGCTCCCTGACTGATCCATCCAGAACACCTTCCGAAAGGGGATCAAACCCTGGCCCACTGGATTCCGTCCCAACATCAAGCCTAAGGTCTTACACCACGCGATCTTTCAGCATCCCTTCCGTGCCTTCATCGGCCTGCGCGCATCCTGGTCCTGATGCGGCAAGTGTCACGTGACCGCCATGGGCGATACGTAACACTGCCGATATCAGCGGGCCGTGGCTGCCGTTGGGACGCACTCCAGCGGGCCGGGTTTGATCCCCTTTCGGGTATGTGTTCAAGATGGATTAAGTCCAGGGAGCGCCTGTGTTAGCGCTGAGGCCATTGCTTACTGTTGTATGGCGATTTGTGTTGTGGATGACATTTCCCCACTATGCTTACTATTACTCATTGGTGATCGCTTACTTATGCGATGAGGTGGGCTGACTGATGCCCATGGTTGCTTACTCACTAGTTGGAGGTGCTTGGTCACTCATTGGTGGGGACGCTTACTGATGGCTTATTGATGCCTTACAATTGCTTACAAGTTGCTTATTGACCTGTGAGTCATTATGCCTTTCTTCTTGCTCAACTATGTGTGTCGCCTTTGTGGCTTGACGGACATTTACTATAAATACTATACAAGTTGTGCTATGGTTCGCTAGCTTAGTTGTCTTAAAATCCACCTGTACTCTTCTCAGGAAGTTCAGACAGTCTTATAGCAGAGTCATTGTTCTTTGTGACTTTCTTGTTGCCAACTTAAGTGTTAGGCGTTGCCACCTGTAACGAACCTCAAGCTAGGCAGTATTAGGGGACCTTATTGGTTATTCGCCCTTTACAAGTCATTCAAGTCGCTCCTGAGTAGTCAGAAGCTGTGCACTTTGCTCAGAGTTGAAGCAAGGAAGACCCATCGGATCCAAGTCGGATCAACGTTCAGTGGAAACGTTACACTGGTCTTAGTTCTTGGTGGCATTTGAAGTTTTCTGACCTGAGTTTGGAATAAAGCAGACTTGAATCCCAAGGCAAGTCTAATAGCATGGATGGAGTCAGTTGCCTGAGCATAGCGGAGCTTGGCTTCCTTCAATGCAAGAGATTTGACACCATGGCTAGCACACCATTGCCATCCAATTGTAGATGGGAGGAGGATGGGGATATCCTTGGAATGAGGCCCATCACCACCAGATGGATAGATGTATGTGGGATCATTGCTGTAACTCCGGAGTTGTCAATGTCATCTATATGGTCATACTCGGCATAGTCTGCCAGTGGTGGTATTGACATATTGTCCATTGGTCCATGGTGAAGCAGGAATCCATTGGCCTGATGCTCAAACATATCAATGAGCTTTTGAAGGCGAACACACTTGTTTTCTATCACTTGTAGCTCCTCCAGTGCGAGATGGGAACCACCACTCCGAAGCTGATATCAGAGAGTCAATCTAGATATCACATTAGTGTGTTATCATAATGACATACGTGCTAAGCTGACATACTGCAGTTCCTGAATCTTGAGCCCACACAGAATCCAAGATGTCTGCCCACGAATGGAATGGTCTCCTTCCTCCTCCATAATGAGCTGTGTCTGGATATCAGCTTGGGATGGGGCTTCACACATGGCTCAGTTGAGCAGAGATTGTTTAGAGCCAATTCACATACCTTTCTGCTTCACAGTGTCATATATATCCATCATGATGGGATTGTTTGTCTGTCTTCCTGAGCTTGCTTGTCTTCCTACAGCCATTGTGCTGTCCTGGATGGAAAATGCTCACTGAGAGCCTTATATGCTTTAGAGCTGGCCTCCAAGCCATCGCCCAAGTGCTTCCATCTCTTGAGTAGGGAGGGAACTGTTGTGTTCATGTCAGTCTCATATGTACATATGTAATCGAGATTGTTGAATGACTTACCAATGCGGACCAGCTTCTTCCAATTTGAGTGGTTCATGTGTGTAACGTCCCGGGTCATAGTAAGTATCTGACCTAAGCCAATAACTCAGGGGGCATGGCACAACGGACTATTACTGTACGATGACTGATGATATGACGAGGTGATGACTGATTACTGTATGATGACTGATGGGTTTGTGATAGGATTACTGATCATACGTGGACAATTACACAGCAGAGGATGAGTAGTAGTAGTAGTGGCGGTCTTACTTACAAAGGCAGGCTACTATACGGTACTATATAAGGAAGCTATCGACTGTTGTGGTCGATAGCTTGGATTTCTTGTAACTCTCTCAACTTGTTATCCAAAGCCGGGTTTCTCTCTCTCTCTCTCTCGTCCGTCGGGGCCGTGTACAGATAATCAAGGTATCAACTCCGCCTTCGCGTTGAGACGTAACTCAGCCTTCGTGCTCGAGTAAGATTACTGCTGAGTCACCGCGTTCACTCTACGTTGCCTAAGTCAGGCTCACGTGCAGCTCGCACGTAACATTAAATCCAAGCTCTACTAAAATCGAATGCCGTGGCAACTCTCAACACTAAAGACGGCTGGGACTTCGTGCCCTATCGCATCGACTCAAGAGAACGAGACGCACCTACCCGATACCTTATAGGACGAGTAAGGTGGCGGCACGTACCAGACACCAGAAGAACCGAGGAAAACAACACAGGATATTACGCGGAAGCAGCTACAGCACAACGATTTCACCCCGTAGTGTTCAACAGAGAGCGCTGTTGCTGGGTCGAACTCAGGTGGAGCAACACCAACAACTATTTCGAAGCAACACGACCAGCCGCCGACGATCTACATATCAACATACCATTGGTCGACGCACGACCAATTAGCCAACAAGGAGCCATAGACGGCCAAGGAGAGCAAACCTTGATACAGAACCACCTAGGGCCGAATTTCAAATATGAACAACTACTCCATCTCCGTCAAGTCATACTAGCGAACGATCGCCAACCCCACGAAGTGAAGCTGCTGAAGCTGAACCCGAAGAAATCGCAGTACAGTCACCAGAAATAGACGCACTAGTCGCGCAAACAGCTGAGTTGCATATTCCCGAACCAATTAGAGGAATACCATTCAGCTACATGACTACCCAAACAGAAGTATCACCACCCCGACTCGTCATCAACAGCAAACGGGTCACGTCCAACAACTACAACCAGAAGACATGGAAGCCGCCAACCGAGCCATGGGACCGGATGTCCCTGACGCCCCAAGCATCCCTGAAGGAACTAACATGTTCTATGAATTCAGACTTAACCGCAACAGAGTACCCTCGCCGGATAATAGGCCATTTCCACCATTACGACCGCAAGGCGGAGGACCACCAGGAGGAGGATCACCAGGAGGGACCACCAGGAGGAGGACCGCCAAGAGGAGGACCGCCAGGAGGAGGACCGCCAGGAGGAGGACCCCCTGGCAGGACCTGCGGTAGCCCACAACGGGGGCAACGATAAATTTATCGGCAACCCACCACCTACATTTACAGGACAAAGGTCACAAGCCGAGGCCTTTATCCTCCAATGGGAAGTCTACGCAGGGGTCAACGCAAACCACTCAGCAATGCTGAACAAATACCAAAAAGCTATGTTGTTCCTAACATACATTCAGGGAAACGCGGTTAACCAATGGGTCATGTCCGCAAGTCGATGGCTTGTAAACGAAGTAGCCACGGGAACCAATCAATTCGACAACAGGCTATGGGAAAACCTGCTCAACGCCTTTCAAAGGCAGTTCGGCGATGTTCTTAGCAAGGAACGAGCACAGGCACAACTAGATGCCGGAATACACATGAAGGATGGAAAAATTGATGACTACATCGCCCTATACGAACAACTCGTTCGACACGCAGGGTACAATATCAACGCCGAACAAACGATCAAATACTTCACAAGAGGACTACCAAGAGCGTTGTACGAAACCATGTACCAACACGACGATCCCCGAAACTATGAAGAATGGAGGGAATCCGCCCTAAAGAGGCAGCAAAAATGGATTCACATGCAAACAGTCAGGGGAAACCTTGACGCCTTCAAACCAGGACGTACGACAGGAGGAGCACTAGCTAAGTTGCTCGCACCACTCCAGAATGATGACCGAATGGACACATCAGCAGACCGTGTACGAGGGCGACTAGCGGGAGCCGAGGAGATCATAGCAAACCACCCCAGGAACACTAAACCACCGTTCCCACCACGAGGGGGATTCATCCAAAGACAATTCAAACGAGACCACAGCCAAACGCAGTGTTACAACTGCCAGAAGATGGGTCACATCAGTCGCGACTGCAGG